>JBBPBO010000004.1:74330560-74370882 GCA_037974295.1 Cicer cuneatum
ATTGTCACTTAAAATTAAAAATAAAGGACCAAATCGAAAAAAAAAAAAAAGATAAAGGACTAAAATATTAACTGAAATTAAGTTAAGGGACCACGAGTACTATTTAGCCTATAATTTATCAACACACTTTTTTTCTTTAATCAGATAAACTATCTTAATGAACAGATAAAAATACTCTAAAGTCCCTTCACTAAAATTAAAGTTTAGGATTATTTATTTATTTATTTCTTCAAGTTGTACATTTATGTTTTTAACCCTTCAAACTCAAATAACATTTATGCGTTATTGGTGTAGATCTCGCTATTTGGTAACTTATTTTGTGGGGAATTTTGAAACCTCCTCAATATAACCCTATAAATTAGCGTTTTTTTAGTGATAATTAGTGTTTAGATCATTTTCTATTTAAAAGGTAACTTTTTAAATACTTAAGAGGACTCTATTTTCAGAAAAACAATTAACGCCAGTACACCACTAATATTTTAAAACTAAGAGAGCCAACTTAGATGAATAAAAAACTAAATCACATGCTTACTTGAAATGAAGTTAAAGAACTTTTGAAGTAATTTTTTCTTAATAAAAATAAAATAGATATGGATTTACTTGTGATTTTAATTTTTTAAATACTTTGGTCCGTTTTAGCTCAACTTGAATGACAGTTAATTAATGGATCAAACTATCTCAGTTTAATTCCATTAACTCAAATATGTCAATAATTTAAATATGGTAGATGGTCTTTTGATCCCGAATTCTCGAATTTTTACTGGATTTTACTATCCAATAATTAAAAATATTCATTTGATATTGAAAAATAAGATTAATGCATTTACCGGAACCTCAATCCAGTAGTGTTTTTACACAGTTTGAGCAATTACCTTTAAAAATTATACTTTGTCCCCTTAACATCAATACCCCTATTCCATACTGTAATTGAAATTCCATTTTACTAGTATTTTAAAAAATAATATTAAAATCATACTTTTTTTTCAAAAAATACACTATTTAGAAGTATGAATCTCGCGAAATTTGATTTAAGTTTTTTGAAATATTAAATGTGTTCAAAAACATTTTAATTTTTGAGTTTTTTGAAAAAAATTTCAATTTTTGAGTTTTTCAAAACTCAAACTTTAAATTTTTTAGACACATAAGTTATAGAAAACGTAACAGTTGTGTTTTTTGGAACACAACAATGTTACGAGATACTCGACCTTTAATTTTTTTAAAATACTTTTGTATTATGATAAATTGAAATTTAAGTTTTTTTGCAACACATGTATTTTATAAAATTAAGCATTAAATTTTCTGGAACACAAATAGAAAATGGTGAGGAGGACAATTTTTATTTTTTTATTTATTTTAAAAAGAAGGGTAAAATATATAGTTTGTGTAAAATATGGAGTAGAGAGATAATGAAAGAAATATGGAGTATAATTTTTTGTCTATGCTTTTAAATCAGTTTAAGTGTATCTTTTAAATTTTTGAATGTTTTTTTAATAGATATGTTTAGAACATTACAAGGATCTTCCACACAAAATTTAGATTTTTTTTTTTAGGAAAGATGAATTAAATATGAATATTTAAGAGTCAAAAGCTTAAAAATTCATATCTCATTAATCACTCATTAAAAATTCTAAAAAATTTAAGGGAGATGTTTATAATGTTATAAACACGAGTGCAAAAATTATTTAAAAATTAAAAGGATATACATGATTTAAAAGTATGGACAAAAAAATAAAATTTGAAATTAATAAATTAATAAATTTTTCGTAAGAACGAAAAACAAAATTTAAAATTATATAGAGACTAAAAATTTATTTAACTCTATTTTTAATTTATAAAATCAGTAGTTTAAATAAAATATGGATTTAGGAGTGTTTTGACAATTTAGATAAGTTAGACTGATAAAGAAATCACGAGTTTAACTTCTACTTTTAACAAATATTGACTATTTAAAAAAAAATATTAAATAAATTTATAGTCCCAAACACATAAAAAATTTATTGAGTGTTTATAAAAAAATTTCAACTTTATAGTCTTTGAATTTTGTTTATTCGCTTCTTGTCCTTATTTTGCAACATTTTTTTAAAAAAGTAATATTTTAAATCTCTAAAAAGAATTTCTATAAAATAAAAAAATTATTTTAAAGATTAAATTAAAAGATTATAATTTTGTATAGACTAAAAACATATATTTTTTTCTAAAAAAAAAAAGTGTACTGGAATACTTAGTGATGGGCATACGAGTAGGTGTAGGCCCGCCCACAATGGTCCACAGCTAAAATGGGCTGAGTGAAAGTCCAAAGCACAAAATTGTTGTTGATGCAACCAACAAAGTCAAAAACTGATATTAAGTACATTTATTCAATTTATTTCAATGGATAAGTGGACAAAGCAAAGAACTTTCCAGAACATCTTACGAAATATCTTATGCCGCGTAAGAGTAACAAATGTCAGAAGTTTCTGACAAAAACCGAATTATTCTCAATATGCTGCCTCTCTAGAAGCTTCCTATTCCACCGCCTTAAATTAAATTGCTTCCTTCTTTCCTAAACCAAACTAACTACAAACTACTCATCGCATTTTCGACTCTATTAATTAAGTGTAACAAAACCTTTCGAAAGCATCTAATTGGAACCGATTGTGTTAGTTAATGAAGGGAATTAGAGTGAAAGAGGAAGAAACATTATTAGCATATACAAATGTTGGTTCAACATCATGTTCCTCTTCTTCATCTTCGAGTTCAAGCCTTACTCCTAAACCAATGGAAGGGTTACACGATGTCGGACCTCCTCCGTTTCTCACCAAAACCTTTGATGTCGTTGAAGATCCTTCCACCGATTCAATTGTTTCATGGAGCATAGCTCGTAATAGCTTCGTTGTTTGGGATCTTCATAAATTCTCCACCAACATTTTACCTCGTTACTTCAAACATAACAATTTTTCAAGCTTCGTTCGACAACTCAACACCTATGTAAGTAATTTATTACTTCTCTTAATTTGATGGAAGTCTTTGAGAACAATTTGACTTATGAGTTAAATCTTGATTATATCAAGGGCTGTAATTTGATTTTTATAGCACATGAGAACAATTGAACTTTAATCTATGAAGCATATATAGTGACACGAGCACCCAAACACTGACTCTGATATATAAGTTATATGTCAATATCCATAATAATTTTGATAAAATTAATTAATTAAATGTAATTAATGTATTAAATAACTAATTTGTAAATAACTTTTACATTGTTCATAAATACGTCTTTTTAACTAGTCTAACGAACTAGTGTAACTAACTTTTACATTACTAATAAACATGTCTTCAATATGAAGTGCGATTGCTATATAGATATTTTATTTATAGTAAAAAATATGATGTTTGTTCAATTGGTTGAATGGTTTTTTTATTATACACATATTGCAGGGTTTTAGAAAAGTGGATCCTGATAGATGGGAATTTGCAAATGAAGGGTTTTTAGCAGGACAGAGGAATTTGTTGAAAACAATCAAGAGAAGAAGAAATGTAACACAGTCACATGTTATGCAACAAGAAACTGGTGGTGGTGCTTGTATTGAATTAGGAGAGTATGGTCTTGAAGATGAGATTGAAAGGTTGAGAAGAGACAGGACTTTGTTAATGGCAGAAATTATGAAGTTGAGACAACAACAGCATAATTCAAGGGATCAATTATCTGATATGGAAACTAGATTGTTGAACACCGAGAAAAAACATCAACAGATGATGACTTTTCTTGCAAGAGCACTCAGTAATCAATCTTTTATGCAACAATTGGCTAACAACAAAGAGTTGACAGGCGTTGAAACAAAGCGAAAGAGGAGGCTTACTGCTAGCTCAAGTTTGGAGAATTTGCATAATGATTCTGTGGTGGATTATTCTAGTCAAGAACAACAAGAAGGGTTGACAACAATTGAGTCTGAGATGGAGAATTTGTTAACTGCTTACGATAATGAATCAAGCAGTGAAGTTAAAGAGTACCCAACATTGAGTTCAGTTGCAAATGCTAGTGATGATACTGTGTGGGAGGATTTATTGAATCAAGAGTTGGTTGCTGGAAATCCAGATGATGAAGTTGTGATTGGTGATTTGTCTCAAATTAATGTGCCTTTGGAGGATTTGGAAGAAAAGAATGATGATGATTGGACTGTGGATTTACAGAACCTTGTTGATCAAATGGGTTTTCAACCTTAGTCAAAATGGTCTATAGAATTTTTCATCATCTTTTTTTGTTGTCATCACTCTTCACTTGCACTTTGCCGGTATGAACTTTGTTGTTATTGTTTAATGATTGAAAATTGATGATTTATTTATGTGCTAGTAATTGATGTAGAATATGAATGGCTTTTGTATGCAGCAGCTAGGAAGGTTGTTGTTGCAGAAGAAGCCAACAGATTTTGTATCCTTTTTGTTCAACAACAACATAAGTTGTGTGAATAACTGAATTATTGGTTATGCTAAATTAAGTTGTAGTACTTTACTGTATTTAATTATGTCCTTCTGTTTGTAACTACATTGTACATTTTGCAGGCATTACTGAAAGCATAGCAAATATTCCAGAAGATGATGGAATGGGAAAAGTAGTAGCCTGCTAATTTACTGGATTGTCAATTTTTTTAGATTAGATTAGACCTTAATGTTATGCATCCTCCGTGAACACTATTAAGGGGCCAATCAGCACATGTAAAATTGGGGTTTTTTTGTTAAGAGTAATTCCTCCTATTACTGTTATAATTAAAAAAAATTACATTCGCAGGTATTAAGAATTTGATGTAAAAACATAAGTTTGAATTTATTAAATTGTCTTCTGTTAAATGAAGGAAGGTTGTATTGAAAATAATGATCAAGTCAAAAGAAGTTAACTTTTATTTATAAAAAAAATAATTAATTTTTTTTTCTTTCTTATTCTTATAATTAGTCACCGAGTATTATTTAGGCTTTTTTTTTTTGTTAAGAATATTTGTTTGGGCTCAAATTTAACAAAATAAAGTCCAGATATTCGGGCTACGTTCTTAATTTAGTTTTTTTTGTCTGCAGGCATTCTTATACTTCTAACTCTACATTTTATATAAAATATTTTGTTTATTAAAAAAAACAATTTTTACTTCAAATTAAATTTGAAAAGTTTTTTTTTTAAATTTTGGGACTATTTTTTATTTTAAAAAATTTGAACATTGTGTACTAGAAAATATTTTTGTGTATTAAATTTTTTTTAATGCAAAAGTCTGTTTTAGTAAGTTTTAGTAAATTTTTCAGTACATAAATGTGTTTTAATAAAATTTAAAATAAATTTTTTTATATACAAATATATTTTTATATATTGAATTTTTTATTTAAATTTTTTGGTAAAAATTTAATTTTTTTTTTAAAAGTATATGTTTTGAAAATCTTTTTAAATTTTTGAAATTTAAATTGAATATAGTGTTGCAAAAGACATTATTATTATTATTTTAAAAAAAGGATGAAGTAGATAATTTATATAAAATATATAAAATTAGTTGTGTGATTTAACCTGATTGATATGGCTTGATCTCTAAAATAAAATTGTGGAATGATTTGGTCTATATAAAAAACTAAATTAGAGTAAAACAATCATGACACCTACACGTAAAAAAGTCATAAAGCACAGACAAAAATATTATAAAGCAAAGTAACAGGTATAGGTGTCATGACTGTTTTATGATTTTTTTTATTATGTAAAAATTGACAATAATTTGTTTTTATGATTTGCAGTGAAAGCTCTACTTAATTATATTAACAAATAATATTTATAATTAATTAATATTTATTGAATAATATCAATCTCAAATTAATTTTTTTGTTCTAATTCAAATTTTGAAAGATATCAAACTTCATTTCCTTTGTCATGATCTTCTTCGTCTCTATGATCTTCCTCAATAATTTTAGTGAAAGCTTTCAAAATGTAAATTCATAAAAGAGTTTACCAATGGGCCTCAAATTCAACTTGGGGCTTAAATTCAGCATGTGAAAAATTCTGAAAAATGATATTGATTGACTTCAACTTTTTTTATTCGGTTAAAAAAGATCAATTTTTAGATACCCGTATTTTGAAAGTTTTCACTGAAATCATTAACGAATGAGATGAAAATAAAGGGAGAAAGGTTGACTTATGTTTTGACAGATTGATGTGTTTTTAGGTTTGAAGAAGATCCATAATTTTTTTTTTTATAATAACCAAGTAAGACTATAATTTGTTAATGTAGAGTTGTTGCATCAGTATCTAATAAATATTTTAAGAGATATTGATGGATATTAAAAAAATGACTACGATGAACATGTTGAGACTTTAAATATCAATATGAAAAAAATTTAAATGATGAATTTGAAAAATAAATCAAATTTAAAGAATTATAAAAATAGAAGAAAAAAGAGAGAAAATAGAAACAAAATTATTATTCTACGCTTAACATATAGTTGTTTTTATAAATAACCCTTTTTAAAAAAAAATATTATTTTACTCTCTTGAAAAATATTTACCGCTCTAAACTACTTTTAGGATAAGAGTAGATTGCATTTTGCATATAAAAATTCCCGAAGAATATCACTTTTTACATTGGCGATTTCGTGTTGATTTTTTTAAATAAAAAAAATTAAAGAAATCTCTATTTGAAAAAGGGCTTTGTACTACTCAATTTTTTGTTGTCGCCTTTTTATTAACAAATAAACATAAAAAATTATATACTAATATAATTTATTAAAATTGATAAAAACCAACAAAAAAATATTAAAAAGTTTATATAGATAATATTTTGAAGTAAGCTAGTTAATCAACATAGTTTGTATTTTTTGACATTTTTCTCTAACGTTCATTTTAAAATTTTAATTCTAATGTAAGTATCATTGAACGATATTTTTTAATTTTTCTCATTTTAGGATTGTGATACACTGTTTCATTTTCACATGAAGGTCAATATTTTTCGTTGAATATAAATATAAATTCTTCTTTTATAAATTTTGAATGCATTAATAATCATGAACGCCACATAAATGTATCAAATAATTTTGATGAATGTAAAAATATACTGCTAACATGTAAAAAGGTCATGTTTGGTCTGAAATTTCCTGCAATAAGTAGAAAATCGGTGCACTAAATAACTTATATATGCAGCAGTTAAAAGTTAAAAATTTAATTTAAAGTTTTCTTTCTTTGTTTGTCCCATGTGATTTATAGTTTTTCAAACTATTGTAGAGCATATTTGTTTTCATTATCTAACGCTATCATCTAATAATCACATATTAAATGTTATCATCTGATAATAATATATTAGATTTAACGTGTAACACACTAATTAGGTGCCATATGTAGGACCAAAATCTCATGTGCATGACATATCACTAGCCACATGGCTTCCTATTTGCATACATCATCTAACTTCAAATGAAAAATGGCGATCGAAATTAAATTAAAATAGTCGGAATCTTGAATAACAAGGCCAAAATCTTTGTTTTTTCTTCTTTTTTGAAGAAGTTGAATAAAAAATTGTTTATATTATAAGAATCAAAATAATTGGTTTTAGTATTCATCTAATATTCATTTTTTTTTATTTTTTATAATTTTATTGTCTGAGATTGTTTTATTCATCGTTATAGTGCGATATAGTTTGATTTTTTATTTTATTGTGATGTCTATTTGATTCATAATGACAAAAAATATTGATACATTAAAAATTTAATCAATAATTTGGTCGCAAACGCTTCAAATTCAAATATATGACTAGTCTGATCATTTTGATTTTACCATATTTGTAATTTTTTTGTTATTTAAATGAGTACTGTGGATTTATTCTTAAATTTATCATTTTAAATTTTAGCGACATTAAATTTTATTTTTCGATGGTGGTTAACATTTTGAACGAATGAATATCTTTAAAAAAAAAAAAACATAAATTTACCCTTAGATTTTACTATTTTAGTATCTCACGGTTATGGTAAACCTTAACATTCACACACATTATAAATAGTGGAAAGTGAAAGAAAAAAAAAAGAAAAAGATATATTTACACAACAGACCAGTTTTTTGCTGATAAAATTTGTCTTTCTAAAACAATCATTTGAAAAAAATAGCAATAGTTGATTCAAGCGTCTAATTAATCAATCTAATTACGGGGTTTTAAATAAATCACCCACTAATAAACAAAGCTTCATCATTACAAAATTGAACTGGTAAAACATTGACACGCACATCTTAATTAAAATCTTTTTTTAATTACATATAAAAGAAAGTGTCGTGAGAAAACTCATTAAATTGCTATTTTCTTTAGGAAAATGTTTAGTATACATTCATACATCTATTATACTATTTCAGAGGGAAAACGTCATATATATATATAAAGAAAAAAAATATTAAATAAATATATGAAAATTAAAAATATTTAAATATAATAGTTGTTTTCTTTATTTGCATGTTCAATGTATAGCATTAACCTCAAAGTACAAACTTTTGGGATGAATAGAATATTCTCTGTTTCTAAAAAAAAAATTGAAAGATTTCATTAAATTTAAAATGATAATAAAACTGAGTCATAGTTCATATTAAGCCTTAGTAACTATGATTTAGACTTAATATCCTTTACGAAAGTAATTAAATATGAAAAATTATTGAATATATCATCTATTATTTGAATTATTGAATATATCATCTATTATTTTTCCTCTCCAAATGTGGCCTTCTATTTCTGAAAGAGGATCCTATATTCCTGCTCAATCTTTTGGGGCTGTGTTGTGTGTATCAATAAAACAATACAAGAGTTGGGTGGTAAGAAAATATTGGGAAGTTTTACCCCATACTCCCCCTTTTATACTTATACCTCCACACATTTTTTAAAATACCAATAATATTCTGTCTATTTTTTACTATTTATGTAAATTTAAAGTTCTTTTTTTACCCCTCAAAGATTTCCGCGGAAAAAATTGCACTATCGGGAAACTTGCCAGTAAGTTTTTCGGGAGTTTTTGATAAATTTCAACTACCGGGAAACTTGAAATTGAAGTTTTCCGGAAGTTTTTCAAAAATTCTTACTTTTTTCCGGAAAACTTAAAATGTAAAATGGTAAATTTTTTAAATTTTATACTTTATATGAAGGCAAAAACGTCTTTTCACTGTCCTTTGTGGGGGTATAGGTATAAAAGGGGGTATGAGGTAAAACTTCCAAAATATTATGGGTTTCGAAGTCGGTGGAACTCTCGTGAGGAGGAGGAAGAAAATTGGCTCTCTTCACATCATTTTCTTATGTACTATCCGGAGTGTATGTGAGTTTTTGGTTTTAAAAATAATTTTCAAAAATCCATTGAGTAAAAATGAAATTGAATTGATTTTTTAATTAATTTTAAAATAATTTTTCTTAAAAATTAAAAAAAAGTAGATTTTATGATTTTTATTTTTGTTTTTTAATAATGATATCATCATTATTAGACATTAGCACAATTCCAACAACCATTAATCACATCCATCTCCCACCATCATTTACCACTACAGTCATTCTCGGTCGCGCTTCTGCCATTATCTTGAATATCAATTGTCTATTTGATCCTTATAACTACATTTGACGACCGATCACTACTAAGATATTTTCTACGAATACCATTTTCAACTACTGTTGGAAATGAGGAACATAGAGCTAGTTTGTGAATTGAAAAAATAGAAATCCCACATGGAAGGAATTACACATTCTAGTAGTGTTTATAAGATAGAAGTATAACACTTGGTGTGTGCCCCAAGGGGTACCCTGATTTTGTAAAAGGGTAAGAATGCATGCAAAATAAATCACCACATGGCTGTGCCGCTTTTGTTCACATCTTTAATTATTTTTATTTTATATTTAGTGAATTTATAATGAAATAAGATAAAAAGAATTGTTCAATTTAAACTAAATAAATAGTAAAACTCAACTAAAAATTAAAATTTATAAATTTGAAAACTCAAAACTAAAATTCAAAATTAAAACTAATTATTTTTAAAAATTTCAGAAACAAAAATCACCCGAAGGTAGCCTTAGACATTATTGATTTGTTTAAGTAAAGGACGAAGGAGAAACTCTTAGATTTGTGTATGCTAATGGCGCACATTATTGAATGACGATAGCCATGCCTAAGAGAACCCTCTATTTTCATCCGTCTAATACCCATGTGAAATGATATTCTTGTAAATATAATTTTTTAACAAACAAACTTAAGTTTATTGCTGTCAAACAAAAAAACCAACTTTAATGGTTATGAAATTTAAAAGATGTTTCGATATAAACATGGGCATTATCAGGAATTTAATAGTGGAGTGGAGCACCACAATGGGTGGTTCACCTTAATTAATACTTCTAGGTCGTTAGCATCTCAAATTTTTTTTACTCTTCACATCCTTTAATCATTATATTTTCCGATTATAAAAATATATATAGATGTCTCTCTTTTTTTTTAATTAGTAAATGTATATCCTCAAAATTTAATCTATAAAATCAAATCAATGAGATTTATAAATAAGATGTTTTTGGACAATTGATTGGACTCTAACAAACTAAAGTAATTTGCTACAAGTACATATTGAAGTAATTTGCTATCGAAGTAATTTGCTATCTGTTCACTTAAACAAAAATAGTATTCGTGTCAGTTCTATATCTATCTGCCACTCAGATATTTATTAGATTTTTTTGATTTTCACAAGTGTCTCATAACATCTATTAACAAATCAAAATATTGTAAACCGCAATTTTAGACCTTGAAGATATAGAATATTATAATTTTGATATTTGACTTAGTAAAAAATTTGAATTAACTATTAAATCATTAAAATAATTTTTAAAAGATACAATTTTTAAAATATACAATTTATTATTGAAATAATTTATGACTGTTATAATGTCGATGACTAAATTAATTAATATTTTAATTATCAGATAACTAATTTAAATTTTTTACTGACTCAAATACTAAAATAACATTATTTTATACTTTCAGATATTAAAATAGAGATTTATCCAATAAAATAAAAGTTTATCCAAATATTAATATACTTCGTTCTTACTTTAACAATAAAATATTAATACATATATACTTGCATTTAATTTAATTTACTATCTTATTAATTAATATGGACACCGTATGCACATCTACCTTTACATTTGTATATACTCCTATCGACTTGAAAATAGCTAAAGATATTTTTATTTTATTTTACTCATATATATTCCTTAAACTTCTCGTGTGGTAACAACGATAAATATTATATTTGATATTTGCGGTACGTACGTAACCTTTTTAAAATAGTACAATTTATTTACATTGATATTGTAAATAATGATTTTTTTTTAATAATATTTTGTGGATAATGATTAGAAATATCAAGTTTAGCACAGTTCTTAACTTGGCCCAACCCTAACCAATATTGACTAGTTAAGCACTTATGTTTTCATGTCAATATCGTGTTTTCCAAATATATTCGGCTATTTTCAATTTTTAAAAAATAAAATAAAAAAATTCACTCTCGTTTCTTTATATATTACAGATCAAAATTACAGATTAATTAAAACAAATTTTATAGATGTGTTTCAAAAAGTGTTGCGAGTATGGAATCTTTGCCCCTTAAGAAAAAAAAAAGTTCCAGATAAGATGTTCCTTTGACTCTTTCTCAAGTAGTACATATATTCAATTCAACGTGCAATATTGATTCCTTAGCAATTGCAAAGCATAAATGCTGGTCACAATGATCAAAGTTGAAGAGGGTTCATAGTATTTCCTATTTATCCATCATATTATTCTTTTATGCTAAGAATAAAATTGTGATCATCATCTTGCTCTATCGCCCTCATGATTCCTCCTACCTAAGGAATTGTGTATGTGCATCTCGATTCTAGTGAATTAGCAATTATACACCCCCCCAACACTAACGCAGTACACACACAATTCTACAAACACATGCACGATTCGGTAGGTATCTTTTCAATCCAAAAATCAATTGGATATGACTCGTGATACTCCATTATTTTTGTCTTTTCGTGAAAACCATATTATTTGTGAAAACAAATGTTTAATTTGATTATTATAAAATACTAATTAGAATAAATTAAGTAAATGGATTGGGTTTAAGGGTATCTAATTCTCATATGCCATCATTCACATAAGGACAAAATGAATAAAAGTCCATGTTGCCTCCAATTCCTCTATATTAGCCTCAATCCTTCAAGCACGAGGAGTGAATTGAAATTAGAGCACTTGCTTACCCTCCAATAACTAAAGCCTCTGTTTCTTCTCTTGTGAATTTGGAATTGTGTTGATGGATTTGAAATGGTTGTTTTCAATTCCAATTAGTGTTTCTTTTGCTTCAACATTGTTCACCCTATTGGCTTTAGTAGGAGGCTGGTTGATTTATCTGTATGGGCCGTATTGGAGGGTAAGGAAGGTTCCAGGCCCACCATCTCTGCCGCTGGTAGGACACCTTCCCTTGCTTGCTAAGTATGGCCCAGATATGTTCTCAATCCTTGCCAAGCAATATGGCCCAATCTACAGGTTTGTTTGCTTGCATCTATTTTTTTATTTTATTTTTTTTATTAGTTAGAGTATGGTTGTGTGCTACTAATTCTACGAGATAATTGAGATCGTTTAAAGAGTTGACATATATCAACAAACAAATGCATTTCATACACCTAAGGGATGTACTTGCACGTATTAGCGTGATAGTAAGCACTTTATTGTGATTTGTTTCATAATCAATTGATGATTTGATATACTTATTTTATTTTGTTTTTTTTTCTCGTTTTGATCGGGAAAAAAAAAGATGTAGTTTTTGAAATATATCAATTTTTTTTATCTACCAAAGATTGAATTATAAATCTCCTTAATATTCATCTGATCTTTGTTACAACCCGATAATAATTTCTATCTAAAAAAATATATAATAGATTCTCTCTATATAGATCTTTTCAATTTTTTTCAATTGCAACATATCAATCATCAAACATGAAAGAGAAAAAGATATAAAATTATAAATAAAAATAAGAGATTTAATTTAATGGTTGAAATATTGTAATTGGAAAAAATTGTGAGAATTTTCAATGGAGAAAATTCATTAAGATGGATGGTGAGATGCAACTTCACATGTCCCTATTGCCTTAGAAAAGCTAGATATAAATTGAAGAAAAAAAAGAGTGACTTTTCATCCAATCTATATGATTACTCATTTTTTTTATCGGATTTTAATTTTTGATACAGTAAAATATTTACTTTCTAATAATATATTTAAGAGTGGGTAAGAAAACTTGAAAGACATATGAGCAAACAACAAAAAGTGATTATTCTATAGTCCAATTGACCCTTTTTGATTCTCCTTTATTGAGTTGTTTGCTTTTTCCAAACAAAAATCTTAAAAGAAGGGCCCAGCTCCGCACCAGCTTCCTTTGCTTTCAGTACTTCATTGATAAATATTTAGTATATACACTTGTTGATTGCCATCAAAAAAATAATAATCTATACTTCTATTAGTCAACTCATTAAGAATATACATTTTATATTGAAAAACAAAAAATTTAAAATTTTAAGAAGTTAAAATATGCAAGTATGAATGCATTTTCAATACTTTATTTATAGTAGTATATTTGGACTATAAATAAGTGTCTTTAGTATTTGTTAAAAATAAAATACGGACATTGTTTGATCTACAATGACATTGTTTTTCTTTTTTAGAAAAGAAGGAAATGTTTTGAAAATATAAATCCAAAGTTTATTAATCACGTATACGTAAACTCAACCCTCAAATAAAGTGATTAGTTAGAAAATGAATAAATATAAAGTTAAAATTATAATTATATTTATGATTGATTATGCATCTATATATAAATATTGATCATTGATTTATTTATTAACTGTTAATATTAGTTACTAAGTGAGTTGCCAATTTAGAGGTGCTTATCCATAAACTATAGTTGAATACACTTTCATTTTTAATTTACAAACTTTAAATAATTAATCTCTCAAATTGTCAAAAGAAAAAATAAATTATAAATGTCCAATTGCTAATATTAAAGAAACATGTTAAGAAAAAGAGACATATCATCAAAACTCTAATTTTTTATTTTATTTTAGAAGAGATGATAAACATCATCATAATTAAAATAAGATTTTAAATTAAAATTCGAGACATCTAACTCTCCTTCTTAATTACAAAAATGAAATATAAATTTATATAAAAAAAATTAGAACAATTAGTGATGTGATGCGGCATATTTTTTGCATATTATTTTTTACATGTCATTATTTGATGTTACTATAAAACCATAATTTACATAGATATCTTTGTTGATGCATACTAATTTACATCACTTATTGTAATTAATTGTAATTAAGTGTAATTAATTTATTAAATTTCATATAAATATAAGTTAAATTTATTAAATTATCTTTTTTAATGTAAAACACTTAACTACCCATCTTAAATATTTTAAATTAAATGAAAAGGGAATTGAAAATAACAACATTAAATGTTTCAGAAATAATTAATTTTTACTTATAATAATAACAAAAAATTAAGACCTAATGTTTTGTTTATAATAATGACATATTTTAAAGACAATTATGATTACACTTGTACGTACACACTAGTCAAGTGACAGATAATTTTATTGATTTATCATAATAAGGTATTGTATAATTTTAAAATCACTTATGGTTTGAGAAATATTGTGATGAATGTAATTTCTAGTTGCAAGTTCTGTTTCATATAAATAAGATTGGAATATGCCGTCGTTTCACATTTTATGTTTGGTTTGTAAGAAGAAAAAAAATGATAAATACAAACATGGACCCATGGAAAAAGCTACCCCTGAAACCTGGCCTGGGATCATTATTTCCGAATTGTATAATTACTATAGTGTTTGTGATGATCATCTTATAATCATCATATTCTGAATTCATCTTAAGTTGATCATTGCTATGTTATTGTTTCTAAAGAATGAATGTAATTAAGTTGCGGCAGAATCTGAATGATACTAGTGCACTGATTTGAAATTTTGAGCTCATTATTATACCATAAAAAGCTTAACAGTAAAAATAATCAAAGAGATATCATTCAGATTTATTATTTAAAGTTACTTTTTTAATATTTTGTAATTTTTTATGTTACATGATATATTTTATCAGTTGCACTTTTTTTATAGAAATTAGTTGCACTTATAAAACTGTGTTGATGCTATGATTTTCACTGTTTAGAGTTATTAATAATGTTCTTATTTATTAGTGCAGATTTCATATGGGAAGACAACCCTTAATAATTGTAGCAGATGCAGAGCTTTGTAAAGAGGTTGGAATTAAAAAATTTAAAGACATTCCAAACAGAAGTACTCCCTCTCCCATTAAAGCTTCTCCACTTCACCAAAAGGGTCTATTCTTCACCCGGTACGCATATTGTAACTATAGTATTTTCATGTTTTTAGAAGTATGCATCTAGATTGAACAAGTTTGGTGAATTTTCTGAATTAATGTTTTGAGTGGAGAACGTAGTAATGTGTTTTTTTTTGTCATGTTAGTGAGTAAAATTTATGTGCACATAGATTCCTATGAAGTTTCATATGCACATATATGGTTTGTACATTTTCTCAGTGGTCAAGCCACTAAGTTGAATATCAATTTACCTTTTCTAAGTGGAAAAGCCCAGAAGTCACAACCATATAAATCGTATATATATACAAATAACATTTGTCGGCAGATATTGTACAAATAACATCTCAATATTTTCTAATAACAGTCTCATGTCACTTTGAAGTGCAGGGATACACAATGGTCTACCATGAGAAACACTATACTGTCGGTATACCAACCATCACACTTATCCAGATTAGTGCCAACAATGCAATCATTCATAGAATCTGCCACTCAAAATCTTGACTTTCAAAAAGAGGATCTTGTCTTTTCTAATTTATCTCTTAAACTCGCAACCGACGTGATTGGACAAGCAGCCTTTGGCGTCAACTTCGGCCTCTCTAAGCCTCATTCGGATTCTAATGATATCAAGAGTGTTACTGTTAATAAGGACGGCTTAATGAGTGCAAGTACTAGTAATGAAGTATCGGATTTCATCAATCAACACATATACTCAACAACTCAACTTAAGATGGATTTGTCGGGTTCCTTCTCCATCATACTTGGTTTACTTGTTCCAATACTTCAAGAACCATTTAGACAGATTTTGAAGAGAATACCGGGCACCATGGACTGGAAAATCGAGCGAACTAATAAAAAAATTAGTGGGCGTCTTGATGAGATTGTGGAAAAGAGAATGAACGATAGGACGCGAAGCTCAAAGGATTTCTTGTCGCTTATACTAAATGCTAGAGAATCAAAAGCTGTTTCAGAAAATGTGCTCACACCTGAATACATCAGTGCTGTTACTTATGAACATTTGCTTGCTGGTTCAGCAACCACTTCTTTTACATTGTCTTGTGTTGTCTATTTGGTTGCTGCACATCCAGAAGTTGAGAAAAAGATGCTTGAAGAGATTGATGGGTTTGGTCCAATGGATAAGACACCTAATTCTCAAGATCTTCATGACAAGTTCCCTTATCTTGATCAGGTTAGTTAAATAGAATATGTTTGGTTCTGCGATGACAAAAATTAATTTTAAATGAATGTATATAACACATTTTACTTTTTATGCTCTATTGAATCAATGTAGGTAATCAAAGAGGCAATGAGGTTTTATACTGTATCACCATTAGTTGCAAGAGAAACATCAAATGAAGTAGAGATTGGAGGTTACCTTCTTCCAAAGGTAAAACAAATGTATACTTGCATGATCTCCAACACTTTCCTGTTTTGGTGTTTTTCTAGTCATAGTCATAAAGGAGATTTTTTTTAATCTGTCAATAATCTAGTTTTGTACAAGCAGGGGACTTGGGTTTGGTTAGCTCTTGGAGTTCTAGCAAAAGATCCCAAAAACTTTCCAGAGCCAGAAAAGTTCAAACCAGAAAGGTTTAACCCTAACTGTGAAGAAATGAAAAGAAGGCACCCTTATGCTTTTATACCATTTGGAATTGGTCCTCGGGCTTGCATTGGTCAGAAATTTTCCCTACAAGAGCTCAAGCTTTCTCTGATTCATTTATACAGGAAATACTTGTTTAGGCATTCTCCTAATATGGAAAACCCTTTGGAATTAGAATATGGCATAGTCCTCAACTTCAAGCATGGTGTCAAACTCAGTGTCATAAAGAGAACAATCAAGAACTGCTAAATAAACCATTAAGATTGTACTTATATGTCAAAGGATGAATCATAAACTAATAATACTAGAAATAAGTATGATTAGATATGTAAGAATGAATAATCATGCTATATAACAATTTATGCAAGTTTATGAAAGAGATACTATTATGATTTTCTAGCTTTTAAATATGTATTAGTCTCTTTTCATACAAAACCATGAATGGATGAAGATTCAAAAAAATCAGATGAAAAATAATGTAGACAAAATAGGGTTTTCCCATAAATTGACAATTTCATCCAGTTAAACTCTCAAGGCTGAGTATTATCAATTCCCACAAATGAACAATTATACAAATCGAGACCCCCTACTAACAAGTAATATCCAAGGACATAAACTACTTCTAGTTCTAGTTCAAGATTAAAATACAATGACCAACAAGATGTTGAACTTCTTGGAAAACCAAATACAGAGATGTTGAGCATCCATGGAACTGGCTGCTGTGCTATGATTTCCGTCTCTCACCGTGGCCTCACTGAGCTCTTGTCCAAGTGAGTTGGTAGGTGAAGTGGCCTAGAAAAGTTGAGTGAATGATCAGAAGCAGCAATGCTTTTAGAATCTCCATTAGAAAAAACTGCAGCCCTCTTCATAAATTGAAATTCATCCATTGACTGTTGCCTTTGAGCTCGGTTATACATTTGATTGCCCGTTTTCAGCTTTGCCTTGGTTGACTGAGTCAGGTTCATGTAACTTGGCCTAGTGTAGTTACTACTATCCTCAGTCCTTTCACAAGTGTTCACTGATATTGGTGTTGTGGATGTACAAATAGAGGATGATGCAGAACTCTCATCATACCGAAACTCGGAACTTGGACTCGAGGACGAACGAGTAGCTTGTCCAATGTGTGGAGGAGGTTTAGCCGAAATCCTTGTTGTGACGTTATTCTTCTTGATTTTGACTGAGCACGGTTTTGAATTAGAGCTTACAATGGATTCCACAAATTTCTTTGGAGGTGGTGGTGGGGTTTTATCTAAGCTTTCAGCATGAGATTGTTGTTCCATCAACCTAGTCTCCCAAGGCTTGGCTGCCATCCATCTTTCCAACCAACTCCATCCCCCGTTAGCTTTGTTCATCTCGTGATTCTTGAGAGACGAAAACGAGGCATTTGTTCGCGAATTAGTGCTTGAGGTTGGCCTGCATTGCTGCTGCAAATCTCAAAGATAGTGAATATATTTCTTTGCAGGAATGAAATAAGAAAAAGAAAATGGTTGATACAGTTTATGCTTTCTACTTTGTTTGAACAAATCAACAATTTAGTTTCTAAAATTGTAGGGCAATGTCAACTTGATCCATGAATCAAAAAATTGTCAATCACATTAGTCTTTGTTAGACAATTTCTGAGACAATTGACCGATCTAAAAGGACTAATCTGATAAAAAAAAATTCAATTTCAAAGACTATTATAAAATAATGATAATTTCAAGAACTAATTGACAGTACCTTACTCGGGACTAAATAGTGATACAATAATATAGTTAGTTACCTTCTGAGCAAGAGAGTATGCAATTGCTCTCTCTCTTTTGAAAGCTCCTTCTTGCCTCATTTGTAATTTTGATTTAACATCTTCCAATGTTCCTATGCTATCACACCATCCTTCCTGCAAATTCACAAAAAAAAGTTTCTTAGATACACGCCACCTAACTAATACTAAAACTTGAAAAAGTTTGCACTGTTGATTTATATGAAACATACCTCTGCTTCCTTCAAAAGTTCAAGCTTGCTGCGCCGCTCATTGAGCATGTTCTGCACGGCTTGTCCTTCCATAGACATCCTCACACGGCGAGCTCTTACTCGAGCTTGAACACGAACTAAGGCCTGCATGCACCTCAATGTCACTGCAGCTTGCTTCCTCACTTGTCTACCCCGGACAAGAGCTTGAATCCTCACCACTGCCTTCAAAGCCCTCAAAGCCCTTCTTGCCTGCACTCAACACTAATTACATTCAATACACTAACAATGACATCACCGCATTTAAAGTTTCTAACAAATAATTCTTCTTATTACTGTTGTTGCATGTTTAATAACATTAACTAACTATAAGAACAGCATTAACTATTAGAAGAACTAGTCACGCTTCTCCCGTGATGTGATGTGACCAAGTCTGTAATGAGCAACAAGTTTTGATCTCTAGCTTAGATTGTGGCATCATTTGTCTAAAAATATAAAATTGAATTGTCATCATAGAAGAACAACAACACAAATTAAATAACAAACTGGTTAATGTGCTTCTGCAAATGGTTCAGGAGAATCCAAAATCAAACTCTTGCGGAAACAATCATTGACCAGACTTTATTTAACTTATGATAGTACATTTCTCTTGAAAATCGGAAGATTAAGACAACAAAAAGAAAATAAATTTAGAAAGAAACGATTAAGTTTCAGAATGGAAAAGGTTACCAAGAAAGCGCGGAAAGTAGTTTGAATTCTAATAGCAGCCCATTCTTGCCTAACAAGTCTAAAATCCTTAGGTTGAGCTCTAACGACGGTTGCTACTGCGGCGGTGAAAGCTTCTGCTGCGGTTGGAGATTCAGAGCATTCAGAAACTGCTTTATGGTGGTTTCCTTTCAAAACTTTCCATGAACCATTATCTCCTGATGAACTTCTCCATAACCTCCACTTCTTACTCTTACCACCCTCTTTCACCTTCAAACATAAACCAAACAAACTCAACAAAAAAATAATTAAAAAAAAACAAAGTTTATTAAGCAATGTTAGTAACTTACATGTTCATCCTTGTCGGGTTTCTTGAATCCGATTAGTGCTTTGACCCATTTTCCAGAGGCACCCATGAGTGTATAGAGAGAATGTGGCGATAACTCTTCTGAGTGTGTGTTGGAATTGAATGAAGTGTGATAATAAAGTGAGAGAAGTTTGCGTTAGAGAGAGAGAGAGAGAGAGAGAGAAGAAGAAGAAGAAGAAGGGTTAGTGGGCTTGTGTAGTTGGCGTTTGGAGATTTGAAATTCAAAAGAACGTGCAACGGACAAAAGGAAGAAAGAGGTTGGTGGTCCCGCAAGTGGTTGGTTGCATTGGAACACAGCCACATCACGTTCTACGATGTTTCAAATTTTGAGTTTGTGATTGTGTGTTTCATAAGGTGGGGTCCACGATCTTAAGGGTAGTAATAATTAATTAAAAAAATAAAAAGTGTATAAAAAGGCACGAAGCGTTTGGGGTGCAGTGGCAGTACCTGGAAAAAGCGATAGGTACTAAATATATTGTGAAAGAAAAAGAGAGGGAAAATAAAAGAAAGAAAAGAAAGAATCTTTGTTGTGTCTTACAAACACAGAGGTGGAGTTAAGATCTGCCGCTTTCAATCGGTATTTCACCCCCAATTCTAATATCAACTACCGTCCATTCACCGGTGCTTTTCAAATATTTCAAATTTTAATAATCATATACATCTTCATTTAAAATAGGCATAATTAGGTCATTCATTCAAAAATATCCATAATATTAAATTGAGTATCTAATTTTGGATTTAAATTTGAAATTTTATAATTTTGTGATGATATTTAGTATTATTTTTATAAATTAAAAGAGTTAATAATTATTTTTATTTTAATGAGTTTAATAAAAATAAAAAAATTAATTACATATTTGATAATGAATCGACATAAATCATATCATGTGAATTATTTTTTAAATTTTCAATAACTTTTCTTTATTTATAAAAGTGTTTGCACTTTACCATTTTTTTTCTTAGCATCTCTAACCGTAATATTTTAAGGAGACAAATTCTATGATATTTTAAAAAAATATATATGTATAGATACTATGAATAATTTTATAAATAATTTTTTTTTAATTTGTTCATTTGGACATTACTATAGTATTTATTAAACTTGATTAAATTGAGAGTTTTGGTACATTTAATTTTTGTGATATTACATCTAATATTATTATTCAGTTTTAATCTTAGTAATTAAATAAATTATTTTTATAATTGAAATTAAAATTTTAATTTGTAATTAAAATTATAACAACAAAAAAAAGTCATTTCAAAATAAATTCAAAAGATAAAATTAAAAATTTAGTGAAATTAAATTTAAAATATGATCAAACTCATTTATAAATAACATGTCATTCAATTATTGATAATTTAAGTTGATAATACCAAAACATATTAATTGTCAAATAGATCATACAAATTCCCTTTTAAAAAACATACTTTATATTTTTAAGTGGGTCAACTCAAATTTACTTACACAATTTTTACTTCAATGAAAGATTAAATGTATTTAATTGCTCAACTTAAAATATCATTTCTTTCTCTTCGACATGTCATATTCTTTTTCTCAATTTACATTTGCAAATGCATAAAAGTAATATGTTAATGATATGGAATCTATATTGTTTTTATAGAACTATGAAATTCACTTTTAAATTGTTTAAATATTTAACTTTGACTAAATTTATAGTACTCAAAATCACACTTGGAATATACAAATAGTAATTTAATGCAGAGATATTTTCGGAAAACTCCAATTAAAATGCTCTTATAATGAATGTGATTCTCAATACTTACGGCCCCGCAATACCAACTTCAACATTTTGAAGAAAAATTTACTAAAAGCAAAACAAAAATTTCTGTTTGGGTTTTCCTTTATTACAGTTAAAATGAAGTGATATTTTGTCTTTGATCAGTTTACCACTAGGTAGAAAATGCAGGACAACATCACAATGATTCGGTCCAAACACAACCAATGAACTATTGATACCAGCCCAAACATTATAATTAAATTATGAAGACAGAAAAAGAACAATGTGGTTTTTTTTCTTAAAATAACTAAAAAATTATCTTCTTTTTTTGTTTTCCTTTTTTAATTATTTCATCTCATTTTAGTTAGGTAACCAAACAAAGGAAGTATAGCCTATCGGAAATTAATGAGAGAAGATTGTCCTTTGTTCAATAGTGTTTCACGACACATTGCAATAATTAAAGGGAGGCATGGTTGGTTATTGGTATATTTTGTCTTTCTTCATTGGTTTTGAGAAGCATTCCCGTGGATACTGCACGGAGCAGCGACAACTTCAACAAATAAAGTAAGTAATAATAAATAAATAAATAAATAAAGAAAATCAGAAAAATGTACAATTTGGCTCCTGCTTTTTTTATCGTATAGTTCAAAGTTAGAAGGGATTTGGAATTCAAACTAAGGTGACCGACCAGCCAGTAATTATTTTTATCCTATCAGTATTTTCGAGAATAGCAAAGCATTCATGTCCGCAACTGCAAGGCTGTGCACTGTTCTTATTATAAGAATCCAATGACAATGCAACCAAGCATCATTTATTATTATTTTATTATATAATAATATATAAAGTAATGTGTTTGATTGGCTGCATGAAATTGAATTTGAGAAGGTGAAAAAGTATCAAGGCAATGGCCACATTCATAAAACAAACAAAACAAGAGTGGTCAACAATACATTCCACGGATCAATAGTCAAACAAAAGACATTAGGGAGAGGGAAAAGGAAAAGGAAAATGAAAATGAAAAATTAGAGACAGATAGTCAATGACACAACGTGCAAGGATACTCATTTCATGTCTTCAATTGTTAATGTATCCTAAAAACCAACTCACCTTTGTCGAGCCTTAAGTCTTGCAGGCTTGTACTTTGTCAACCTTAATTATAAAATAAGAATTAATAAATACCATTGCTGTATAATCGAATAAGGTTGGTGATTCTCTCGGCTCTTACGTGGAGTGTAAAATTCAAGTATTATTGGTCAAACCAAAACTCGATATTATGTTTTTTAAAATTGATTTAAAGCTTAAGTTTTCAAGGTGTAGTGACAAAATTCTAAACACAGAAACCAACATGCACTTAACACAACTTGCAGTAACAAAATTCTAAATGCAGAAAGAAACGTTTAGCAGCTTTTCATGGAGATGAAATTGTATTGCATATTGCATCCAGAGTTTCTGACAAACTTACAAGTTATGGTTATAAGAATAAGTAGCAATGTGAGGGAACTCTCCCAATGATATCACAACCAAACTTGAGTATTGATTAATCTAATAATAATAAGGGTTCTTCTAAAACAATAATTTGTACAAGTCATATGCAGTGATATTCTTCTATAGGAGAAATCCCAGTAAAATGAAGTTAGTCACAGTAAATTCTTGCCATCACGAGTGAGACCCGAAAAGTTATCCTGATGAAACTGATTGAGACCTTTGTTGGGGCGGTACGCCGAGCCAAACCTTCATCATGTCATAAGTGGTGAAACTAATTGCGGCTGAAGGAACAATCTGGAGACACAGCAAGAAGCGTTAATAACAGAACTAGAAAGAGTAATTTCGGCTCAATTTGATCCACTTATGAAGGGTAAAACAAATAGAAGAACCCAAAACCCGAAAATGTTATCTAAAACAAAGCTAACATAAAGCTGGATATATGATAAGGTGAGCATTACCCTTATGTAGTTTATGCTTACGCCTGCAAACAACTGCCTCCACCCTTGATTTTGAACAATCTTTGCAAGTCCATCAAATGTATTTCTGTATCTGGCATCTCCATAAGCTGCATTTTGCAGGCTCCCAACCTGTACAAAGCAAAGATGAGCAAAACAACATCCAACAGGTACATTGAACTTCGGAAAAATATTAAATAGCTGAGGATATAAATTTGTGCTTAAGCACCTGCATTTGTCTCTTAACAACGTCCAAAGGGTACGTTAAAGTCTGCCCAAACAATCCAGCAAGAGCTCCACAAGAAAGGCGCATCAAAATGGACTTCTGATGTTCTTCAGGAACATGCATCTTCAACTTCTCATACGTATAGAACTTTAAACCGGCATATGGAAGAATTCCAGTAAGGGTTGGACCTAAGAAAATAAAAACGGTGAAGTTCACAATGAATGTACTGAAAATTTTGGACGCGGTAGTAAAATGCAAGATATGATAGCCGAGACAAGCTATAAGGAAACATTCGTACCACAAACGAGAATTTCAACATAATTCTCCAACAAGAACCAGCTGTGATTGTTGTTGAGATATGCACTGATTTAGTTTATTACTATTCATATATGCTCTTCCTTGTATATATTAGTTCTTTTTATGTATATAATTATGATTATGATTTTATTAGGATTGATATAGGTTTTGATTTAGTCCAGATTTATTCCCTTAATTATGAAATTCTCCTTATATAGTTTTGATTATAAATAACATCAAGCTGAGAGATAATCTCTCAAGCTATTCAATACCAAAACCTGATCCTCAAGTATTGCCATGCATAAAGATTGCATTGGTAGATTATGAGACACATACCTACACCCCTATAAAGTCCACGAACTCCGGCTTCCTTATAGGCGCTTGTAAGTACACCTTTAATCCCATTATATACAGGACCTACAGATTGAGAATGAACTCCTTTAATACCATCTTTGATAAATCCTTTTGTGTCCACCACCTATAAAATTGTAAACAGCAGAAACAAGAATTATAATGAGATTCAAAATTGGATCCAATTCTTCCCTCAAAAAATATCCCCCTCACCACCAAAGCATATATGCATATAAATGGAACATGGCTGATGGTACAAGTTCACCTCATACAATGAAAAATGATAAGGAAAAATTGTTCATGAGTTGAAGTCCGTGCGAACAAAGTTGCTTGAAAATAAACATGACATAGTTCCCCAAAGAGATTACAAATTAAACAGAACTAATAATGAATTCTTCTCATATTATGTGTGTGAACCAATTTCTTTGAAGCTAATCTTGTTAGTTTTATTGACTTGGATCATTATGATTAATCAATGCAGATTTGATTTCATTAGAAATGCATTGGTATTCATACTTTTTTACATAACTATTACATTTTGTAGGATAGCTCATGGACCACATGTATGGAATCTAACTATCATGTTGTTTCATAGTCTTTCTGATTAAGGTATGCTGAAGCATTCAATGACATTAATCTTTTCACAGCCCCTCTTTTGAAATTGGTAGACTTAATAATGTATATAATCTATCTTTAACATTCATTTTTATTAATTAGGATTAAATAACAAACAAAATAGTGGAAGGGAAAATAAGATAATCTCGTTACTATATAGGATATAGGTATAAGAGCAACACACCCTCTGATACTCTCTTTTCAACACACTCTCCTATCGGTTAAAACTTAAACAAGTCCCACTATTTTGGAGTAGGTACTTTAGTGTGGATCCCACATAAATTTGGTAAAACTGGTGAATTTCACTCAATGTAAGAGTCTATTGAATAAAAAGTATGTTGCTACTCGCTAGCATTTCCTATATAGGATATATGTATGGATTAGAGGTTCCAACAAGTCTATTTCAAAGATTGAATATGCTTAGAGAAAATCCGTACCTGATAAGCAAGTTTGGTACGAGCAAGATCTAAGGGGTATGTACATACAACTGAAGTTCCCCCTGCTGCTGAACCAGCTAAAAGATCAATAGAAGGACCTGTTCCTAACATGGGATAATTATTCAGGATCCAACTTTTATACCGCTCGTATGTCATAAAATGCAAGGCTGCATAAGGAACAATCCGGATAACACTAGCACCATTTCCCCTGAAACCATCACATGAGCATAGGTTAATATCACATGCATTGTAAACCAAACAGAAAAATCATATCATGTAATTTGAGTCTTACTTATATAATCCTCGGAAACCTTCATGCTTTAGCAACTTATTCATAGATTGGTACACACCAAGAGTATGAAATCCTCCCGTCCTTGTCTGTAAAAAAAAAACCCAATGAAGGTTGAAGAGAAACATACAACAACAATCAAGCCGTATTTGAGTTATCTCACTATTTAGGCCTTAAAGAGGAACATACGCCCATTTAAAAATAGTCTTGGAGTAAATAAGGTACAAAGAAAGAACCACCGCCATTGATTAGAACAAATAAACCTTAAAAGCCAAAGTTTTCGGTTAATTTTTTACTTTTAAACAAGGCTCTAGTGGAGGGTTGAAACAGGACAGGAGGTAATAAGCTCTGAAAGTCACTTAATGAGTGGGAAGTTACTCGTGTGTTGTCAATCGCGAATCGCAAAAAATAACTGTTTGTTCAAATTCCATAACGTAACTATGGTATAGTATTTATATTTGACAACATTTTGTACTAAATAACGTATTGTGGTACAATAGCAATTTGCTCATATTTCGCTAAGCCATAGTGCCGCTATTTGACAACACTGGAAGTTACAAGGATTGCGAAATCAAGAATCAAACAAAGAGCCATACAAATCAAGGAACATAAACTGATTGACACACAAGGCAAGCCTAATACATAATAGAACCATAGCATCACATCATATATCCTCTCTCCCTTACTATATGTTCCTGGGAGATTCTATCTGCCAAAGTTGAAATCCATCAAAGAAATACATGATAGAATTTCTAGCACAAGTAACACATAGATATTAACGGTAAATAATTTCACAGAAGACTAATAATCTTATACAGTGTTATGCAAATATGATCCTTAAATCATGTTAGTAAAAAAATGAATGTGAAATAAAAGAAAGAAAAATGCGATGTACCTGCCAAAGTATCTTGACCCGTTCAAGTGGTGCAACAGAAGTCTTAGAAAGCGCACCAGCAAAACCACCAGCAATAAGCTCCTTAACATAAACAGGAACACCATCGAACCAAGATTCCTCCTTCTGAATAGAAGCATTTTTCACATAACCAGCCAACGTAGAACCTTGAGAAGAATCCATTGTTCCAAAACAGAAACGCTACGAATTTGATTGAACCTATCTATCCACTCTGAAGCTGTGAAAACTCCTTATCCCATCTACTTCTTGAGAAACAGAATGGGGTAGGTAATTGCAATGGTATATGAAAATCGAAATATGAAGATGAATCGGCTATGTTTACAAGCCAACTCCTTTCAGAAGCAATTAGATTCATCAACAAAACAAAATGGCTTATTTGAATCGCAACAATAATCGGTTATTTACACCGAAGGAAAAAGGCTTTTTTTATGATCACCACCAAGTTGAAGATTGATATGATGGGTTGCATAAAAATAAGATCTAGAAGAGAACGGGCATGAATGAGAGAATTGGGGGAAGATGATACCCGTTCTCTTTTTGGTTTAGGTTTTGTTGTTACGATTTGTGCATTCTTATTCTTATTCTGTTTTCATTTTACTTTCGCAAAAATGGCGTATATTTCGTGAAAAGTCTGACGTGGAAGCCGTGACTAAAAACGATGTATCTGTTTGTTCGCTTTCGGCAGTATCTCACATCTTTCGTGATTAGTCCACATCATATTCAACCCAAAAGCTACATTTCGTCATTAAACTGCCAATTTCGTAATAAATGAGTTATTATATTTGAATTCAGAGTTCCATGAATAATTTTAAATTTTATTTTATCCTGTCTCTTTTAGTTAAAATTTAAATTATAATCAATTATTTTTATAAAATATAATAAAATATAAATGTAAAAATAATTTATATATATAATTTAAAATATATTTATATAAATTTAATCAACTATAAATATAAAAATAATTAATAGAATTTAATTTTAAATTTAAAAATTAAATATTATAATTAATTTAAAAAATATTTATGATTTTATAATAAGGTAGTTTCGTCATTTAGGAATTTTAATATTTAATATTTGTTGACCAAAATTTCCGTAGATATTACCATAATAGAAACCTCTCTTTTTTTTTATGTTTCTTTTAATCAAAGGTTATCAACCAAATTATATTTCAAAAATTTGACACCATCACTAATGCGTACTAATTATTTTTGTGACTGAGTTTTTTCAAAATTTGACATAATCACTAATGAGTTTTTTTCTCATAAATTGACTCGTATTTTTTGGAAGATACCAAAATAATACATCACTTTCTTTCAAAAATAATAATAATGGTTGAATATGGCTAATATGTTGTATAAAGGGGTTGGGAGCGAGGAAGTCTAACTCGTGTAGCGAAGCTCTCTCCGACTTTGCTCGTATGGGTTAGGCCAAACTGATTTTGGAGTGTGCTAGCTAGCATGCGAGGTCGACAGCCTCCGATATTAAGGTTCAAGGTATTGTTATAATATAATTTGTGATATTGTAAATATTATTAGTACCACTGAAATTTTATTTAATAATAACGAATGAATTACACTTGTTTTATAGTCGGAACGTAAGTATCATTAATCGAACTTCGTTATTAAATATTTTACATTTTTATTTGCAATTTCTCTTTTTATTCTTTTTTAAGATTGTGTTGTTGTTGTTCTAACAATAATAACACTCCCTTCATCTTATAACAAGTATTATTTAACAAAAACTATTTGTCTCGAAATGGACGTCATTTATTTTGATAAAATTATATTTTTCTTCTAATAATCACATAGGGCACTAATAGTAAAAACTCTTTGTATTTTATCTTTTGATTACATCTTTTACTTACACCACCCTTTTCCTCCGAAAGTTTTTAATATCAACTGTTTTTTTTTGTTTTTTTTACAGCTTTAATATCAAGTGTTGTGAATCATTATATATATATATATTTTTACAAGCGAATGATTGTATATCTCCACTCTAATGGTTCTCTATAAAAATAAATATGAAATATCACAATATGATCCCGTAGTACGTTCTAGTTCTACACGTTTCAAAGTGGGTGTATTAATTCCTGATAGCATAGCTACTTGTTCATGTTACAAGAGAAGAGATTATTATCGAAGACAAATTTTGTTTTCTCTTCCTTAACACCTCGCCACGCATTAATACATTCCTTCAAACATCGACAGAGAATAACAATAATTTCGCTGCACTGATATAGAATTAAATTCTCTGCATAAACCAGAACACACCAAATCTACTTTCTTATATATTTTATCCACGTGCAGAAAATTTGTTGTCGCATCTTTGTTCATTCAGTGAATGACAAAAATAACCGCATCAATTCATGCATACACTAACAAACAAACACGACAAAAAAAGAAGAAAGTAATTAACTGTTATTGATTTTGTCTTCTTGTCTTTGTGATTGTGATGCACACACTGCATCAGAATCAATAGAAGAACTCTGTCTAGAAACCGACATAGACATTGAACTATAGCTTTTAGGATGATAAGCTGAAATTTTCTTCCCTTTACCTTCAAAAATTACAGGATCTTCATCATCAGGAACACATTTTTCTCCTAATATAATCGTTTTCATCCAAACAGAGTCATCTGTTTTCAACTTTCCTTTAATTTTATCTTCCTTTATTTGATCCCAATTTTTCGCCAATGATAAACTCCTTGGCATTTTCAAGTTTATACTAAACGAAGACCTCCGTTCTGAAGTTACCCTTTTCATATTATTGCAAGAAATTGATTCCTTCGGCTGCAACATTGAAGGTGGAAGACGTAATTCCTTAATTACCGCTTCATTGTTCTCTATTTCTGCTTTATCTTTTTGTTCTGTTTTTCCATTTTCATGTTCTGATGATATTGATTCTCCTAATATGTTTGATGGTGGACTAGATGAATTTAAATCTTTACCTACATTTAATGGATCAATTTGCGGTGGATCTGGTTCCGATTTTTTTCGAAATCCAACGCTGCATATAGCTGTGATTATTGCAATGGTAGCAGCAAAACCTGCTGCAAGGAATGAGAAATAAAGAAGGGGGTGTATTAATGAAATATTATCAAGAGGAAGTTTTCTTCCCATGACAAAACAAAATGTTTAATTTTGTTATGTCGTTTAGCACTACTATGTTTGTCGTTTTGTTTGTTATGTTGGAATATTTGGATGAAGTGTGAGGACTGAGAGAGTTTCCTCTACGTGCAAAGTCCTAAAGGAAAGATAGAAGTGGGAGAAGAAATAGCAAGATTTTGCTTTCTTTGGTTTGGAGGAAGGAATCCGAAACTGATTGCTTTAATTTAGGAGATGTTGGATGGGATAAAACATGTCTTCCCAATTTTGGTAAAAAAATAAATAAGAAGGTAACATCCATTTATTAGTATTGGAAATGCTAAAAATAGTAATGTAAAAATTTGATCTGTTTATGAGAATAAGCTCCACATAAATTGTTCCATGAAATGATGAAATAGGCTCCAATTAATTTAACACTTTTGCTAGTTTTTTTTTTTTTTTTTTGCTATAATGAAATAGTAACTTAACGTGTATGAATTTAGTATACAACGTGATAAATTAAATTTATGTAAATATTAAATAAACTGAATTCACATAATCTATTTAGTGTAATTGGAAGAAACACATGTGAAATCAATGAAAGTGTTAATTTAATTAATCTTTTCCACATTTTTTGACTTAATTAATCTTTTTCATATTTCTTGTAAATATAATGTTACATAAATTCTTAATTTATAAACTATAGTTTTGCAATACTTTATACTCGATGACAACATATTTGTTCAACTTTTTCTTACATTGAAACTATCAACACAAATTTTTCGTTTAAAATTTTATACACCAATGGAAGAGTTGTTGGAGATGATAACTTGGCTCAACTTGGACTGCTTAGCTAGTATTTTAGGATTTGGACTGCTTGTTGCTGTTGGTTCGATCTTTTCGAATTTGAATGTGGATTTTGATTTTTAAAAAGCATAAATATCGAACTTTAAATATGAACATTTCAATCATGATCTAATAATCATTGATATATATTGATTGTGTGGATTATTGATAGAAGGCAATTCAAAATTGTATTTTTACTACATAATATTAAAACGGTATTTTACTACATAGTATCTTGGTTAGGTTGGTCATAAGAATGGTGGAGGTGTTCAACAAATATATTGTCTTTTATTTTAAATAGATGATATTAACTAGACTTCTTTTGAAATATTATTTGGAATTCATTTGTCTTTTTTGTTGAAATTTTTGTTTTTGTTTGAGCTTGTTTAATAATTGGATTCCATCAAAGGATAATCTAATATTAAGTAACGTTAGCGCAATTGATAATTACTGTGTATGAGTGGATATAGCTATGATAATAATATAAATCACTTACTTTTTAATGTCCATTCTTTAGTTAGGTGTGGTTAATGATTTTTGATTGGTTTGGTATTGGTGGTGCTTTATCAAATACACTACTTGATCAAACTATTCAATTTGTTGTTTTGGTTTTGTTGTGGTAGGGTTAAACGAAATAATATTTGGTTGGTTGTGATTTGGTCTACTTAAAAAAATAAAAATCATAGTGTTTCCTGAACATGTTGCAAACATTATTTCAATTGTTGAAAATGTAAAACATCTAAATTTGTTTTGGTTTATGTCTAATTTTAAGTATTAATGGTTGATTGGTTTACTAGGGTCAAGAGTAAAATATTTTCTCTTTCATTTCTAAAAAAATTAATTGAGCAACTATGTTTGTAGCTATGTTGTCGATCGCGGCGGGATGGTGCGCAATTCCGAAATCACAGTGCGTTTGACGGTTTTGTCGCGTTGCATTAGGGTGTAAAAATGCCATCAATCGGTGTTGCGCTCGCAACCACGAATCACATCCTAATTGCGCTTTAGCGTCGCGGTCCGACTAGGTTTTCTCTCCGTATGGATGGGAATAGACTAAGTCGTCCGTCAGAGGCCTATGGCCTGACCTACTTATGATCTGGTCTGGCCTGTTTAATAAAAAGGCTAGGTTCAAGCTATTTTTAAAATCTATTTATTTAAATAGGTCAGACTCAGACTTATATAAAAGCCTATTAGGCATGACATAATAATAAAAAATAACACTAATAAATAATATATATAGATATATTATTAATATTATTTTTTATTATTATTTATTAATAGTATTGTTTCCTATTTTAAAGTATATATTTTTTTTATTATTTATTAATATTATTGTTTCCTATTTTAAAGTCTATCAATTAAGCTATTTTGATATTATTATTTTTCCTTATATATAAATGTCTGATAGGCTTTCATGTCAAACTAAAGTTTTAAAAAGGTCAAGCTAGGGCAAAAAAAAAGCCTACCATAGGCCATAGGTCAAGCTTAGGCTTAAGAAATTAATCGACTCACTCTCACCCCTACCTCTCCGCGAATGTATTTTCCAACAAACACAAGTTTTTTTTTTTTTTAATTTTTTAGTTCATTAAAAGTGTTTGAGTCTTTTTACACTTGTTTTTTGACCTCTCGTTTTTTCTTCTTCCTCTTTTTCTTTTCTTCTTCTTTGTCCTCTCGTATTGCTTCTGTTTTGTTTTATCTGTGTTCATCTGTTTTTGTTTTGCTTCTTTTGTTTTGTTTTCCATTGTTCTATTTTGTAAGAAGAATGACATCTTTATCTGAAACACCAACAACAAAAGTTTGTTTAAACATATTGATGAAAACCTTGACATGGCTTAGTAGTGAAATTATTTGGAGAATATTAATGACATGAATGTTGCTACTTGTATATTTTTGTTATTTTTTAGAATTTTTATCTACTATTTGTATTTTATGATTAACTTATATGTTTTTTTGTTTTCGCAATAGCGGTCATCTCACTATCAGCGATCTCTCTATCCCAAGATTGACAAATTAGGTTTATAGATGAATATTACAATTTCACATAACATTGTCACGTGACAATTTTGTGGACAGTAAATACGTGGAATCCTAACAAAATTTGTAAATACTTACGAAGATAGATACATATAAAAGAATTTATAGGTTATATATACAATTTTAGTGTGAGAGGATGCATTCCTACAATTTTTTTAACGTCATTATTAAACAATGACTCTTTTGTATGAATATTTGTTTTTTAAAATTGCAGCTCTTCTTATAATCATCTCAAAATGGTTTAAGAGTCAAATTACTAAAGTAACAACTTTAGACCTAAAAAGAATGCTTATTCAATTTGTAATATGTATGATTTTGAGTCTTTTATTCACCATTCAAATCTAAGTTTTTTATCTAATAATTGTTTAAATAATTATATACAAAAATAAATTATGAATAAAAAAGATAAATTAAGTATAATAATATATATCTTTTAAATTGTAAAAAACATAAAACTTAGATTTGAATGGTGAATAAAAGATAGTGGAAGAAGTAATCCATATGTTGCATGTCAAATAATCAAACAATGCATTCATTTCAAAAAAAGTTTTGGTTATCTCTTGCATCAAATACTTGAATGAATTTGTTTATTGTTCTAGAAATAACACAAATCAAAATAACTTCAAAGGAGTCTAATATAATATAGACAAAATAAATAAATTTTATGGTAAAAAATTTGGTAGTTTAAACAAAACATCCACGTTTAGGATCAAACCAGCAAACACTTAATCCTTTTTTTTAGCACAAAAACTATTAAAAAGACACAAATTTATCAAGAAAAAGTGAAATCAATGTAGCAAAATACTAAGAGAAATGAATTAAAGAAGGCAAAACTAATTATTCAAAATTTATAGAGTTACAGAAGAATGGATACAAACAAAATGACAAAATAATATAAAATCAAAAGAATTTAGAAATATTTATACAAAGAATCCAAATAAATAACAAATGCAAAATAAAATGCGTTACATATATACTGAAATTCCATTACCTAATGATAATAGCTGCAAATGAACAATGTATATTTGAACACTTCAAGTTTTATGAAATAAATAGTATAAATTGTTTCAAAATCCACTCTCATACTATCACAATGAAATAAACTTTAATTCAAACTACTACATTATAAAAATCAAAAGAACAAACAAAATAAAAAGTTATGTTGATGATTTAATGTAAGAAAATCGCACCGTGTGGGATTTGTCACTGCAAACTACCATTGTGGTACATTTTGTCACAACAAAACATATTGAAATAACCGAAAAAGAAAAATCAATAACAAAGGAAAATAGAAAAACAAAAAAAATTAACACAAACTAAAAAAAAATGAAAAAATTATGAGAACTAATTTATGCAGACATAATACACCCATATATATAATATATAAAAGGACATTGGAACAATATTAAAAAAACATTGAAAACCCAAAAATTATTATTGTTTATTATGTAGCGCATATTTTTCTATTGTTTTTTGGTTGCATATTTGCTATCTGACCTATTTATTATATTGATGACCACTAAAGTGTCGTTTCTTCGTTTTTGACTTTGCCTATTCACTTCCTTCAACTATTACTCCCAAGGTGAAACAATTATTTTAGTATAGGCAATTGTCAAAATGGTTTCAGCATAAAAAATAGAAATAACTCAATTACTCTTATTATTTAAAAAAAAAAAATCTCAATTGCTCTTATCTATGTAGAATTAATTGCTACAGTATCTATATAATTGGTTTGGAAAATGAAAGTGTGGTGAAATTAAGTACCGAATATCCACGTATATGCATTTTAAAATTTAAAATACATTTTTTATCATAAAAAAGTATAACAAATAAAAAATAAATTAAAAAAAATAATACAAATTACTACTAATAAAAACATTATAATAAATTAATATTCTAATTAAGTGACAATACTTAACATAAAATAAAATTTTACTTTATTAATATGTATAAATTATCTTTAAATGATAAAATAAATAATTTGATTAGTTGATAAGAAAAATAACTTTTATATTTGGATGAGAACATAACTATGTCACTTTTGAATAAACAATTTCCTCCATAAAATTGTAACAATCACATTAAACTAACTACCCCTTTAGACGGTGACTGCCTTACATTAATTAATCTTGATTTTCTTTGTGGAGCAAACCTTTGAAATGTTAGGTTTTCTTAGACTTGGATCTCTATCAACTGGTTTTCCTCCATTCCAACAATGTCACTGTTTCTATTCTATTAAATTCTTCATCCGTATGGATGGGATGAGACTATATTAATGGTGTCAACTTTGACGATGGAAATAGGTTTTGACAAAGTGAATTTTACTTTGTCGAGATTTTGAAATTTATTTTTTTATACAATTTTTATATTGGTTAAAAAAGTGAATGTTTTTTTTATTTAAAAAAAATATATTCTTTCATTTAAATTGGTAAGAATTCTTCGATCGAGAATAATTCAGTTCAAAATTGCTAAAATAAAAAATGATAAATTTACGAACAAACTCGTAACATTTAGATTAATAGCATAAAACAACATAATGTTTACAATTGTGACAAATTTTACAAATATAATAAAATTAAAGTGTCTGAAATACACATATTTTTTGAACTGTAAACTTGAAAACATTAAAATCATTGATTTAATTTGAATCTACATGTGATCGAATTAAATCTATCAATTTAAACCAAAATAGCACCGCAACAAGACATAAGATCTAACACCACAACAAGACGATAAATTAAATGCCACATAAAGACTGAAAAAACTAAATATATATTTAAAAAATACGTATTTAATAAAAAGAAAAAAAAATGAGTTAGAGAGGTGATTTTAAGTAAAAAAATAGTCTTAAATCATCTTTAATGAATAAAAAGCTAAGAAGAAAGAGACAAATGTTGGAACGGCATATGAGAGCATGAGAAAATATTCTGTCCATATTCTTAACCTAATATAAAAAAGAACCTAAATTATGAAAAAATAAATGTTAAATAATATATAAATAAGAAAACTCGTTTATTGTTATTTTTAAATTTTGGATGAAGATGCTTTGTTAATTCACTCACAAGTTGAGCAATATATGAGTTGTTTTAATGACAAGAGTGCTAGCATGTGTAATTTGTTACTTTGAGTCTTTTTTCATTTATGGTCAATCGAATCACTGTGAGATAGTCATATCTGATTGTTAGCACTTAGCCTCATTAAAAGGTAAAAAGTACTTGAAAATGAGCAAGATGATAAGCATTTGTTGAGCATAATCTCAGTTGTGCTTTAGCGGATTGGCTCTATTTTGTAGTTGCTGCAGGATACTTGTTAAATAATTAAAAAAAATTAAATTAAAAAAATTATTTTAAAAAAATTCAAAATATTATTTTCTTTTTTGATTGTTTAACAATGTTAGCATATCTCTTTTAAACAAAATAGGTGAACAAAAGCTTTTGGTGAACCAGGAAACTTAACCAGAGCATTTAAAAAATTTCTCATGTTAGGTGTAGAAGAAAAGGAAAAGTGAACAGAAACAAAGAAAACACCTAAGATATCATCCTTACTAGAGGTTAGTGAAGCTAATTGTCGCAAATAATGATCATAATTCATATTGATGATAATAATGTTATTAAATAGATTATTCCAGATTACAGAAATCTAAGAAATACAAAGATCAGTACACACATGATTAATTTGATCCATCCTCTTCATGACAAAATAAAAATTCCAAACAACAAAAACAACATAATTTGATTCTCAATAATTAAAGTAACTTTATGACATATATGTATAAACAAAAGCCTATGTGAAACCAAGTAAACCAATCATAACCCATTAATGATTTATCTACAATTCTTCTGAAGAATAACACAACTGAGATCACTTAATTGATAGAAACTGAAAATATTAAACAAAGTTAACAACAATGAAATCACTACCAACCATGAACCACTTGTGAATACTTATTCTTAAGCCATCTAAAGCTCTTTCTAAAAGACCCTTTGACTCTACCTTCAACAGAATACATTTTATAGCTAGCAACCCTTTTCTTCCTCTGAAGTTCAGGATCAGCAAAGCTTAAAGTTTTGGAGAAAGAAGACCCAGATGAAAAGCTTTTACCTTTCTTCAACTTCAAATCATTAGGACCCATTTGAGTTTGTACATAGGAAGAACTATAGCTTCTGAGATCATAAGGTTTAGGTGGTCCATAGTAGTTTTCTATCTGCATCATTTGGCCATTTGCATAAGACCTTGATCTCTGAAAATCTTCCATGGGAAATTAGGTTGGAAGAGATTGAAATTGTTTTTTCTTTGTAAATTTGTATACCTTAAAGGCTTAAACTTTTTTCTTATATTATAAAAAGATTATTAAAATTTTAGGGACAGTGGTTATGTGGGTCCAACGAAGACCATATGAGCTTTGGTCTATAATAATGGCTTTGGTTTTGAGCTGGCTTAGTTTTACTTTGAAAATTATTTTACATTTTTATGGTATTAAATTATGTCCACTATTACTGTTTACAGGGAGAAATTGATATTATTATTTGAAAATTGATGTGTGTACACTTATAAATTTACCTAACATCTTGAGGGAAAAAAAAAAAAAATATATATATATATATATAATATTATATATTAGTGGTGTGATAGAAAGAGAAATAATAATAAAAAAATTAAATAAGTATAAAACAATTAAAGATATGCAAATATCAAAACTGTTATTATTCTTTGTTTTCTAGATGGCGTGTTTAGTGGGGAATCAATCATCTACATTGTGTAATGTTTACGCTTTGTGGTTTTATCTTTTGACCTATACAAAGGATTCTTGGTCCCACTGTAACAGGAAAGGTCAAAACCATTTTTCATGGTCCCATTTCAAAATATCGAAATTGAAAATTCCAACTTGGTAGTCCGCAAGTAAAATGGAACAAAAAGAAAAGAAAACCTTAGTTTAAAAATACTTTGACAAAATTATGTCAAAAGTCATTTATTGTATTTAATGATAAATATTTATAAAGATAATTTTGTCATTTATTTAATATATTTGTGTTACTATTGATATATAGTTGTATTATACTTTAATTTAATTTTAATTTGAACTTAGACTTATTCCAATTAGTTTTGTTTTTCATTTTGTTTAGGTAGTTAGTTAGCTTAAATACGTTATCACTTTTTTATGTAATTAGTTTTTGGATTTTTTATATATATAATAATTTATTTTTTGTAATTGATACTCAACTTCAGTAAAGTAAGATATAAAATTATTTACGAAAATTTTCTATTCAATTACTAAGTAATAATTTCACAATAATTCATAAATTTATTATTTTTATATTGACTCAATAAACAATTATTTTAGTTTCTAAATATGTCTAATGGGAAAGCAACAAGATAAAATTTTCACACAAACTAAAGTAAACTTACACAAGAATTAAAATTAAAAAATAAACAATTTTTTTTTATTACTTAACTCAATTTGTACTTGGAGAAAATTGCAAACCTTTAGACCAAAACATTCTCACACAATTTTACACACAAAAGTTATAAATCTCTCAAACACATACAAACTATCCAACCTCTCAATATACCTAAGAACTATAATAGTTATGTTACATAAAACTTAAAACTAAATTTTCATACATATAATAACCATCTATATTCTTGTTCTCACATTATTCAATATGAGATTTGAATGATTATTCATTCTGACACGATAATATTATTATAATATCTAAATGTATTTAAACTTCAAAAGTATTTATGAGTGTGTTTTTTATTAGTAATTTTATGAACTAATTTGACAAACAAAAGACATGTTTGATGACTAAACTAACAAGAAATACATTTGATGACCCAAAGTGATTAGCAAAAGTCACATTCAAATTTTAATTTATTATTTTGATACAATTAATGATTATATTAACAATGATTGCCCCTAAAATAAGTAATAACAATTGATCTCAAATTACCAAAGTATATAATACATGACACAAAAATTGAAGACAGACGATATGGAGATACTCGTAGCAGGTTTAACAAGACTTTAAGTTTTTAGGTGTTTTTTTATTTATTTTTAATTTAGTGATTTTAAGTTTTTCATTTTTTTTATTTTTGTAAATGAATTGGGTTGACTTGAAAAATTAAGATGGATAATTTTTTTGACGATGAGGAGAGTAAGAAAATAAAGAAATCTGATTCGTTTTTCAAAAGAAATTGAACTAAGATTTTTCTTCTTAAAATGGGTCAGTCCGACTCCATTTTTGAATTGCTTTTTTTTACAGCCCAACCCATTGTGAAATAGGGGTTAAATGGTGGCCCAGCCTGCTAGGCCTGTCCCATTTCGACAGCTTTACTATGTAGTCCATAATTATATTCTCATGATAGACAAAAAATAAAAGTTTCAAGTTGTCCTTTTAAAATTCTATCGTAAATACTCAATAAAGTTTATAGTTCTCAATAACATTACATGAGAGTGTGTATCCTCTGATCTAAATTTTAATTTCAAAATATAAAAATTGACTTTTTTTTATAAGTCCTACAGTTATTGAGAAATCATCTGCAGCATATCATGCATTCTCACACTAGTCATAAATCTCTCATACACATCCTTAAAAATTTGAACATAAACAATTTAGACACTTTTCTTTTCTAGGACTCTCTACAAAACCTCTTAGATCCCTACAATATAGACGCATTTTTTAAAATATTTAGCTAAAATGTAGTTTTGATTTTCTGTCTTCCATTTAAGTAAATATGTAATTTGATCTTATTTTTTTTATATTTACCTTTTTAATTTATATTCGACCCCTTGGTCAAATTATTCTTAAATTTGCCACCGTAGTTTATATAATTTATTTTTTGTTCAACTGCCTTATAGCATGAAATTATAGCTTTCATAAACATGGGTTTTTGGTTAGCATGTGGCCCATTACCTTGTTGTCATTGGTGAATTGGATCGGTCTTTGGTGAATAAAAGTTCATGTAACATAAAGGGATCGTCTTTCTTATTCTCTGATTAGTGTAATTTTTTGAGTCCTCTGTTTACTGTATTCTCACAGATACTTTTATATGTTTTTTAAAGTTTTTTTTTTATGTCAACTATTTTTTAATTTATAGATAAAATTATAAATAAATTTACACACAAATATAAAGTCTCATGTTCAAATGTGAGTAATAATATTTAATTTAACAATTTCAATATTTACGACTTGAATTAGGTTTTATAGATTTTTTATGTCAATTTTGTTTTGAATTAGAATGTAATCACAAGCGTCAAAAAATAAATAATGTCCTCACCTGAAGCAACTATAATTTTAATAGGAAAAATTAGCTTCAACTTAGCGAAGGTATGAATATTTCTCAAAATTTTAAAAAGTCGAAGTAAGAACAAGAATGAAGTGTTAATATTTGATACATGCCTGAATTGTTAAAATTTGATACTGTCCTTTTTCTTGAATTCAAACTCGTCTCGTTGGTAAAAAAACTATTATTATTTAATAGGCTGAATAATATCCGTGGTCTCTTAACTTAATTTCAGTTAACGTTTTAGTTTTTTATCTTTTTTT
>JBBPBO010000004.1:74370919-74445001 GCA_037974295.1 Cicer cuneatum
TTTTTTTTTTTTTTTTTTTTTTTTCTGATTTGGTCTTTTATTTTAATTTTAAGTAACAATTTGATCATTTATGTTTTAAAATGTCAATGTTATCCTTTTTTTTTACAAAAATTCAAAAAATTCATCAAAATTTTCAACCAAAATCCATAAAATTATTTATATTTTTCAATATAATACAAACTCCATTCATTTTACTAACACTTTTGTACATTTTAAATTTTAATAACTTCTTAGTTAAAAACATAATTTTAATATTGTCCCAAAATATTCTATTATCTCGTGGTGTTGTGATATCTAAAATAGGTAGTTAGCTAAGTGCGTATGAAATTTTTTAAATTTCAGATACGATACAATTTAGACGCGTTAACAAATTTTATATTTAAAAAATTATATACATTTAGAATATTTATAAAGAAAAAAACATTGATAAATTTTTATTAATACTTGTTAATATAACTTTTTTTATAATATATTTTAATTGATGTATTATAATATATAAACAAAAGTTTCATGAAAATAATTTAAAATGAATATTGGCTTTATGCTAGCCAACAATTCAAAAACATTTTTCTTTATCTCTTCAAGAGACAATTTTTGTAATTCAAGAGTTTTAACATTATCTTGAAGTGTAGGGATGGAGCTTTGTTGGGACTAGGAGTAGCTATGGTCATCCCAAAGTTCCAACAATTTTTTTTATAACATATATAAAAAGATTACAAATTAAAAATTTAATAAAAAATATATTATTTTTCAACTTAAATATTAATTATGTGTTTTGAGTTGATTGAAAAATTAAATTAATAATTTGATAGATTAAAAAATGTAATTGAAAACAATTAAATTGATTTTATTTTTTAGCGTTTTTGTTCAAAGTAGACATAATCAAATAATGATTTGAATATGATTTCACGCCAATTTATAAAATTAATGAATAATATCAAAGTAAAACTATTATATTTTATTTCACACTATACTATTGTTATCTTAAAAGAATATGTTGTATTTAAACGTTTTTTTAAAGAAATAATTAAGTAACTTTTTAATTATTTATAAATTATTATTATTTTTCATTACAAATTTAGTATTCGTCCTAAAAAAATTTATACAATTTTTTTAATGGTATAAAAATTTCGTGTTTTACCTTTAAAAAATCTAGTGTTTTACCTTAAGAAAAAATAAGGTTTGAAAAAAATTATATTTTTAAAAATAAGCGTCTTAATTTTAAAAATATCAATGTGCTTAAAGTGAACAAAATCATCATGTTATTTATGAGTTTGGTTTGAATTTTGTAAAAAAAACTGTTAAAGCTCTACCAAATTGGTATTCAGATATTTACCTCTAGAAAATAAAAAAATTAAACTTATATATTATATTTGTAGCTCTCTCTCCCAAAATTGTATAGCTTCTTGTTCTAATTCTCACTCTCGTTGTGTTTGTAATTTTTGTGTCAATTTAATTTATAAATTTATAACTTAAAATTTTAATATACAATAAAATATTATGTTTAATATATCCATTAACATTTAAAATATGTGACACTTTCAATTTTTTTATTCTAACTCTGCCATCGATAAAGTAGATTATATACATATTCATTAATTTTCATTAATATCACAAAAAATGTGTCTCATTTTCTATTGCTTTGACTTTTATAGAATACTTATTTACGCGTATTAGTAAAATCACTCAGACATATTAGATAATTTAATTTTTAAAAAATTAAAATTATGTTAGATATCCACGATTTTCTAAAAAATATTAATATATATATATATATATATTTAATATAAGTAAGTATCTAATTTTAGAGTATCGAAACTTGGTAGATCGTAGAGTATCTAGAGTATTGATGTTAGTATAATAAATGAAAATTAGGTATTTTTATATATAAAAGACAGATAAAAAGAATATGAATTAGCATGGTATAGCTACAGTAAAAGTGCAGAGGTGGGGATATTGCTACACCGCCTGAGTAAGCCAATATGAGGGTGCACAGTTAAAAAGATGTGATTAAAGCACATGCCTACAAATTGTGGTCACATGCTTACCCCTAAATCTAACCAAATTTAAAAATGATTTTGTCTCAATTAATTTGTGATAAGACAAAGGGGTGAACCTGTCTTTGACTCAGTTGTTGTTTTGTTGGCCACTTCCCAACATGCACACACTGGAATGTTGTGTATGGAGTATCCAATTCCAAAGGACGTGCCCATTCATTTCCATTCTCTTCTGAATGCACGCTACTTTTTCTTCGAATCAATCGCCACCGCAACATATCCCCAACCACACAATCTCATAACTGAATTTCTCTATAGTATTAATTTCAATGCTGCATCTACCCCAATTTGGAACCAATTATATTCTTTAATATAAGAAAAAGTTTACTTAAATAATTTATGTGTTTGATTGTAAATTTAGATTAAATATATTAATTTTTTTAAATTTATTTATTTATTTTTGACACAGTAGAGAGTACTTCCATAAATATAAATTTATTGAAAAATTAAAAATAACACAAAATTAAATATATTATTAAAAAGTTGTAAGGATTATTCAGATCAAATTAAAATTAAAATTCTTTTTTAAAATTGAACCAAATTAGATGTTTAAATTTTAACATTTAGAATTTATTTTTTGTTAGTATGAGATACTGTATTGATATATTATTTGTTGATTTTTAATTTTTTTAATAACACTTATTTGTTTAATTTAATTTTTTTTAATTATTTCATACCTTTTAAACATAATCATATATTATAAGTTTTATTTTACATTAAACTTATTAATCTATCGTGATTTAGATTAACAAAATATTAATTCAATTTATTTGAATCGGAACCAACCAAACTGAATTGAACTCTGATAGTTTCAATATTTGAATAATTTTTTTTCCGCCTTAAAATCAATCTAAACTGCAATGCATATACTAGGATTGAAAATGAGTAGAGTCAAATTTAGTTGCGATTGACTTGACAAGTTCAAAATTGTGTGGCTCGAAACTTGACTTGAATTCGACATGAACATGTTGTTTTAGTTTGAATCCGACTTAATTCAAGCTCACAACACTCGAATAACATAAGTCATAAGTAAATTATTTGACCTTTAAATCACTAATTTAATTGTAAATTTTAGATAAATGAATTGTCTAATTGCTAAACATAAATGTACAAAATTTCTATTTTGACATAAAATTAAGAGTTAAATAAATTTTTAGTCCCTGTAAATTTTTTAATATTTTGCTTTTAGTCCCTATGAATTTTTTTTTCCATCTTTAGTCCTTAAATAATTTCTCAATTTGTTTATGGTTCCTGATTTCAAGTCAACTCATATTTATCATTCAAATTTTTGAATGAATTTTTTTCCATATATTTTTAGAACATTATAAGAATATCTAAATTATTCAAAAATTTGAATGATAAACATGAACATATTTAGTTCATCACTTTTTCTATAAATTTAAATTTTTGTGAGAGAAACTCTTATAATATTCTAAATATATATGAAAAAAGTATTCAAAAATTTGAATGACAAACCTGAGTTGACTTGAAAATAGAGACAAAAAAACAAAACTGATAAATTTTTGGGGACTAAAGATGAAGAATTTTTTTAGGAACTAAAATTAAAACTTTAAAATTTTATAGGGACTATAATCTTGTAACCCTAAAATTAATTATCATTATGATTCAAATAATTATCAATTATTAGTATATGTATTTTTTTTCAACGAACAATATTAATAATTAGTATTGTTAATATTATTAAGGTTAAATATATTTTTAGTTCCTCTAAATATATCAACTTTCATTTTTAATTCCTCTAAAAAATTCCTTTGAACTTTGGTATTTTAAAGTTAAATTCCTTTGAACCTTCAAATTAAATAGTTAAATATTAAAATAATGATATTTAAAAGTCTTATCAATGATATGTTATAAAAAAAAGTCACTTGAAATATTTGTCGCGAACTTTTGTAAAAAAACAAAGACTAAAATTGATAACAGAAAATTTAAAAGGATTAAACTTCGAATGAATTTTTTAAAGAAACTAAAAAATAAAAAAATTGATATATTTAGAAGGACTAAAAACATATTTACCCATATTATTAGTATTTGTTGAGGATGAGATTTTAATCCGCAATCTCCTTGTCACTTCATTTTGTAACTTCCCAACTCCAACTACCAAATCAACTTTATATCTTATATTATATGTAGTATTTTTACATAATCATCAACTAAATACTATTATATTTATTGTTATTGAAATAATTCATAAATCAAATGAGTTAAATTATATATAGATCAAATTCAGTTTATTGAATAAAAAAAATTCAAGTTCAGTTTATTTAACTATTTAAATGTCAAACTATGTTAAACTTATTGTCGACCCTAGCGACCACTCCTTGCAGGAGCAATCATTTTGTGTGTGGGGGATAGGGGATGGTCCATAGACATATCCCATTTTAGTTTGCCGAAAGTGGTATTCACTATTGAGACATCTGAAAGGATCAATGTAGAACGTGCATGCTACTCCAACACTTAATTACATTACAATCAAAAAGTAGAAGAGAAGATAAGTTCTTTTTATTTTAAAAAAAAAAAGAGAGAAGATAAGTTGCCAACGCCACGCGAAGATGCTTACCATATTTTAATTATGGGAAATACAACTGTTAAACAGTAAAAAGAATAAAATAAAATTTTAAAATGTTTGTATTCAATGTCTAAAAATTTTTAAAAAAATTTATTTTTAAATAAAGTTTTTTTTTTCTTTTATTTTTATTTTTTAACAAATGCATTTCAAACCGTTGTTAGCATGACCGTTTTAATTATTTATTGATAGGAGGGTACAAATGGACTTTCCATTTCCACAAACAATTAGTTTCTAATTCGCGCGATGGTTTTGTTTTATCTTGTAATATTCTCAAAAGCTCTTAAATTATGTTTGAATTAATCTTAATGTGTGAAATATAAGATTGGTTAATTCAAATGCATTTTTCTTCCTTCACTTTATGACTTTTAAAAATATTGAATTTCCATTTGATGTGCATAATAATAGATATAATATGATAACCTTGTCATATCATCTCACCATGATTTGTTGTTTGATAAGAGTGCATCATATATATAAATTAATATTAAATTTTATCTCATCTTGTCTTTACTGTTTAAATTTTTATCTTAAATTTAAAGTGAGTTAGAAATCAATGAAATAAGACAAAATAATAATTTTTTGATTTACTTATGTAAAATACAATTTAATATTACAATAACTGTTCTTATATTTTTAATACAATTTAATATTGAAAATTAAATTTACCCTATAAAATATTACAATAAGTTACCAACATGCAATTTTGAATTTAGTATTTTTTTTAATTTATAAAAATTAAAAATATTACAAATCAATTAAAAAATGTAATGCTTCACAAAATTATAATTTTGTTATTTAAATTATATTATCTTATTTTATGTTATGCACATCAAATACAAAATTGATAAGATAATTTTTATTTTATCTATCATACTTTTTTATTATTATTATTATTATTATTATTATTATCTAATTATTTTTATCATATCGTGTTTTTATGATATTATTTTCATCAAGTAGACTTGAGAGAAAAAACTACCAAAAAAACAACTTTTTTTACAAGAACAGACTGAAACACATGGAGTTAACAAGCATTAGCATTATCCATCCTCCACCAAAAAGGGGTAAGTTATAGAAATCTTATACAGTTTATACTCATGACCTTTCCTTATAAGGAAACCTATAACATTACCATTTGTTGTGACACCCCACTTATTTCATGCCCATGGACACTCATGATGTGCGAGGGCTTAAACTTCATATTAATTTGTCACTCAACAAATTTTAACAAATTTTATGTATGTACAAGTGGAGATATCATAGGACGAGAAGTTTTTTATTTGGATTATTGTTGACGAGAAATTTTTTCATAGAAATAAAGATAGAAGAAAAATTACCGAGAGTGGTTTGAGGACAAAAGGTTATATTTCGACTTGTGAAAATTTATTCTGAAGACAATTTATTAAAATAATTTTGTACATATTTAAATATTTTATATGTTAGTTGGAGAGAGTGAGAGACATTTCATAAGAGAATGAATTATCTATCTATAATATCTTATACTAGAAGTTGGTGAATTTTTTTTATAGAAGTGGTTCCTTGGCAAGATATACTTGAATTTGTTAGGCAATGTAATCACAATCAAATAATGACTATGCGATGATAGAGTTGTGTCTAACTGTAATGCATTGATATCTTGCATTGTAGTAAGATGAATATATGATAAATTAATTTGAGATAAATTATTCTCTCGCATAAAAATAATAAATCTTTGTGAAACCTTTTTCTGTGTACGAGGTGTGTTGAGCATTAAGTGGCCAATTAACTCTTTTTAAAACTCCTCATTCCTTTTTTTATTAATAAATTAAATTTATTAATCAAAGGAAGGGGTCTGCCATTATAGTTCCATGTGTTGGCCTTCAATTCAATCTGAAGCATTTTATGTGTAAAAAACAAGGGCACATGAATATTCCTTTAATATGATAATAATTGATAACCTTAAATTCAATTAGTTTTCGACACGATAACAAGAATCCTATAATCTTATTATTATTGACTTTCTCTCATTCGTAAAAACAAAATAGAAATTATTGTTATTTACAAAGTGATGAATAATTTCTTTAAAATATGTTTACTTTTGTAAAATTATTGTAGGTATTTTTTCTTTTACTAAAGTAGGTATTGTTTAAGTTGTTTGTTCCTTTGAACAAATTTTATCTATTGATTGAAAGTGTATAAATCCATGATAAAATTGCTAGATTACGTATATCATTATGGCTTAGTCTAATGTTCATAGTTTTAAATCATACAACAATGTTTATTTTTAAATATTAAATCATTAAATTTTATCATATCCCATTTGATCTATTAAATCATCGTTAAATCGCCAATTTAATTATAATTAAATATATCATTAAATTCCATCATAATTTTAGAAGTTCTAACTTATTTTATCATATCTCTTATATCTCTTAGATGTGTAACTTATATAAGCACAATTGTCTTTATGCAATTTAATGATCTATTTGTGGAACTGATCTAATGATAATTACAGTAACTTACAAAGTAAATGGCTTATTGAATTGATTTGCGATATAAAAAAACAACTCAAATTCACACGCATGACCAACCGCACTGTTGGGAAAAAATAGCATTTTGAAGATAAAGAACACGGTCAAAACAGAAAAAATAGAACGTGGAAAATTCTAAAATCTAGAAAATTACAACACCTGTTTAACGACAATTAAATGATAATAACATGTGAAATGTCTTAGACACATAAACTTTTGTGAAATTTTCTACCAATCTAATTCATTTACATTTTTTATTGAAAAGCAAAATATTTGAATTATATCTTACGATACTGTAAATTACTATAAAATAAGAGTATGAGATATAAAAAAAAAATAAATACAAATTTAAAGCGTTTTCAACTGATTAATCTAATACCGAACGATAAGAGAGACAATATATTTCTTCTGTCCTTATTTATAAAATTCATTCAGCACATTTATTTATCCCTAAATATAATACCATTTGCAAATTTCTAATTATATTTATTACTCCTTTTCTAAATATATATATATATATATATATATATATATATATATATCTTATTGATATTACCATATTGTATTAAAATATAAATATTTAGCATTGAATCCTTCTATACATAACGGATGATTTAGTAATAGTCATACTTAAACTATACACTTTAATTATACTATTAATTTTTTTATTTATATGTAAGTTTTATAAATAGGAACAAAGGGAGGATATAGTTTTCACCTCCCTTTTCCTTTATCATATTGAACGATGTGATATTTATTCCAGTTTGTATTCTCTCTACCCTAATTATAAAGATCAATTGAGAAGAAAAAAAATTGTTTCTAAATATTTTATGCAAACTATTAACTAAATGCATTTATTTATTTATTTATTCAAATCCACTCGTATTAATACTATTAATTTATTTTAAAATGTAAAAAGTTAACATTAAATACATTTATTCACAATTAATAATTTAGTAAAAACAACCCACAAAATATTTACACATTAATTACAACCTCCACATTGGAGTATATTTCAATGAGTTCCAAAATACACCGTCAACCACCTACACATGTCACCTCGTATCAAAATGAGAATGACAATTCACAATAATATAAATAAAATAAGTGTGCCTCTAATATTTCTTCACGGTGGTCCTGGCTATTTAGTGTTTCAAAGAGAGAAAAAAAAATAACTCAGAAAGTTAAGAAAAGATATCAAAGGATTGGAGGGTTTTTAATTGATTTAGAATCACAAGATGTGTTGGTAATAACAATGAATAAATGAGCATATATTTACTTTCCCGTCTTTGTGCGGCTTTTGATTTTCTAGTGCAGTGTTTGATATTATGTTTTGCTGTAGTACTTTTTTTTTTTTTGATTAAATTGACATATTAATTTCAATTAAATACAGATTCAATCAATGATTTTGATGTCTATAACATTATAGTTTTAGAGATGTGTGTATTCCAAATACTTCAATTTTATCGTGTTTTTAAGTTTTGTCACAATTGTAAATATTATGTTATTTTATATTATTAACCTAGACACTATAAATTTATGAGCTAAATAGCACCTGTGGTCCATTAACTTAATTTCAGTTAACGTTTTAGTCTTTTATCTTATTTTTTTTCTTCCCGATTTGGTCCTTTATTTTAATTTTAAGTGACAATTTAATCTTTTATGTTTTAAAATATTAACAATATTATCCTTTTTTTTTTACAAAAATTCATCAAAATTTTCAACCATAACCCATAAAATTAATTATATTCTTTAATATAATACAAATTTTATCAAATTCGTAACTCAAATATTCAAACAAACTCATATTTTTATTCTTTATTTGATTTTTAAAATTCCATCTCTAACAACATAAAATATTATTTAAGGGATCACATGTGTTATTTAGCTTAAATTTATATGTAGATTTATCGTTTTTTAATTATTATAATGAATTTGAATTATATTATTCTCGATTGATTTACGTAATTGTTACTAATTGGAATAAGGAATATTTTTTCTTTCCAAAAAATAAATGAATAAATGAGTTTGTAATTAGATTAGTTGCATATGGACGGAGAGATGATAAAGATAAAGTTTTCCACACTTCTTCTTTAGTTATGCTTTTTTGTCCCTCCCTTTGAAATGTTTACTAATAGTATATTACTCCATATTATCAAATAGTAGAAATTATTAATGTCTGGTGGAAGATTATCCCATATTTATTCCTTACATGATGCTAGCAAATTCTTTTTGGGCTCTATATAAACCCTTCCATTCCTTTCATCTCTTCACACATCTCAAAACTGTACTTCTTTGTTCCATATAGAGGAAACAAGGGCTAAACTTGTTGTGTCCCCCATACCATACCTTTGTCCGATCCAAATACTACATGTTCAAGGAGAGGATTTTCATAATATCTATGGAGATGGAGATTAATTAGGGTAAGGATGGTGACAGAAGAGAGTGAGCACACATAGTATTTTCTTGCACGATGACGTTTCATGCTTGAAGTTATGTGTGCTTACTCTCTATCTGTCACCTCACCATCATTTATTTTTCTTTTTTCTATTTATACATGATACTAGTACTATTTTATATTACCTTTTTTAGTTTTTTCTTGTTTTTCCTTTATATGGTAAGACTAACCCTAACTTTCAACTTGGAGATTCAGTACTATACATCAAATCTCATTCATATATTTCACAGGTATGAGCTTTTTTAGATTAATCTTCTTAGTTCTTAGTTCTTAGCATTCTACCCAGTAGTTACTTTATCAAAACCAGATTTAATTAATTAATTCATTTATTTTTGGTAAAAAAAAAACAGATTTAATTTAATTTCTATTTGGTCAATGAACTTTGATGTTACATATCTGTAAACTAATTACTTTCTACAAAGTTAGAAAGGTTGTGTAGTAATTAATTAAATTATGTAGAAACTCCTAATAATTTTTTGTCTTTGATTCACACACCAAGAAACATGGTTTATGTTATTATGTTTTTATTGTTTGGGGGTTGCATATGCACCAACCATCTAGAGATAAGAGAGTAACCAATTGGATCAGTATTTGTCGGATATGAAAAATCTTATCCTTTTAGGGTTTTGAGTTTTCACTGTTTGATTGAGTTGCTATCTTTACTTTCAGAGAGGAAATCAATCTTTATGTTTATTTTTCGTGTGTAGGTGACAAATCAATTTCTACTGTAATTTTTCTTTTTTGGAATGGCAAATCTTAATTACAAGAAATATAATTAATTACACACAATATATACACTGATTCAAAGGTTTATTTTCCATTGAAAGGAAATTAATTGGGGAGGTTGAACAAATTTTAATGAAACAGATCTATATAACTGATAACAGATGTACATCAAATCAATTTGTCATTATCAGATTGATACCAAAGTGTTTTTTTTTTCTTTTTTAATTTTTGATTGAGAATGAAAAAGTTGAAAACAAAATAGAGAAATATCATAAGTCTTCACACATTTGTCAATTTTGAATTCTCTCCTGTTGTTTCTTTCATCAAGTTAATTTTAATGTGTCAGTTTATTAATTTTGAATAAATTATTAATAGCGTCTTTTTTTTTTATATAAAATTTCCTGGACTCAATCTTTTTGATCTCCAGGTATATGAACCCTTCACATTAAAAGATTTTTTTACAGTAAAATTAAAAAGATGTTTAACAAACAATAATAATGTGCAATTAATAGAAACAAGACATTGCAATCTGATCTTGAATATATGTCATGAAATTTTATGTAGATTAATTAATTATCCAAATAACAAAATAACCAGAAATTGTTGTAAAATTAATTTCCATTTGCCTCAATTATATATAAAAAGTTGATTGATTTAATTAAGTCTATTTATAATATTTTGGCTAGAAATTCAAGTACTATCCAATGGTGTAGCTACATTGGTTAAGCAATGAAGAAACGAGGCTTCAATGGTCACATAACATAATACTCTTGGGGATCGAGGGACGAAGAGTCTCATAATGAATACTTAGAATTGAAACTTGTAACTTGTAAATACTCTATGAAGCCAATGAGATGTAAAAGATGTATGTTGCTATTTTGTTAATGTTAAACTCATATTATATATATACATATTAAAATATTGTTGAATGTGGAGAGAAAATGCATGAATGGGTCCCCTCCCACACACAGAAGAAAACAAACTGCATTAATTAATAATTAGATGCACTCTCTATGTATAAGCATGCAAAGGCTACCACATAAAAATATCGCAGGTGCAATTTGCAATGACATCTTATATCAGTATTAATTTCTTACTTTTTAGAAAGTGACATGAATTACTATGTAAGATCACAACATTATTTGTATTATTAAATTAAATTAAATTAAAGGGGATACAATTTTAGTCTCTTAAATACTTATAATACATTAATATTCTTTCTGCGTTTTCAATGACAATTGAATAATGGAACATATATATATATATATATAAGGCTTCAACTTGAGCGTTGGATTCAATAGCTAGAGTGGTCCTTGTTATAGAGGCTTCATGAGATGTATGAAAGAATTGAGTAGGGTAGGTTTAGACGAATATTGGTTTGATTGACTGATCAATTAATTCACATATTTCACACTCAAATGCATATTTCAAAAAAAAAAACAAAACATGCATGCTTCTTCCTTCTGCGGCCCACTAACTCGTCATACTCAAAAAAAGGAAATTAACAATAGTACATATACATACATTTTTCAAGTTTTATTCTATTATTGGTTTTATTGTATATATCATGGAAGGATAAGAGAAAAGGAAGGGAAAATTTGGTACACAACGTGGTATGTTGGTGATATATCAAAGAGAGAAATAGTTGAATAAGTATATGAATTGTGAATATATATATCAAACCATCTTTTAATTTTATATATATCAAACTATCTTTTAATCTAAAAATTGGATCTAATAAAAAAAACACAAAAAAATACGAGTTTTTTTAAATTATAAATAATATCAATAACAAAAATAAATAAATCATGTCAATAATATTGAAAATCTAATTCAATTTATTTTTGTTATCAAAAAAATTAAATTTTTTCTTTTCTTAAAATGTTACTCTGTTTCTGGATTTAGGACCTTTTTTATCTCTGAACCTTATAGTATAAGGTGAACTTTTATCTTTCAATAATGTATAGTGACGACATTCTTTGAGGTGAATACATCTTGAGAGATAGAGATAAAGAGAGTTAATGTATACTTCAATAACATATCAAACAATTTTAAATTTATGTAAAATTTTACATAAATTATCTATATAATATAATCATTTTTTCCAATGGTTAAATTTGATAAATATGTATTAAATAAAATATTATTAAATAATGTAACATTATAATGGTGTTATTTGATCTCTTCATGACAGTTCAATATAAGTGAAGGATAAGAGGAAAGAAAAAATTCGAAGGTTCTTTTTTAAACAATACCCTTTCTTGTAGGCTACATATTTTTCAAGAGTTTAATTGCTATGTACTGTCAGTGTCAAAAAATTTATATTGTCAGCACATCACAACCATTTATGTAGATGACTTTAAAGATGGTTTCGGTAAAAGTCAAACATCTATAATAATATAATAGTTGTAATTGATTAATAATGTAAAAACTCTTTAAATCGAAGATGTATATAAATTAAATCCATATTTCAATGCTCTCTATGTTAGATGTCTTAGTTGGTTAGTTAGTTAACGTGGTAAGTTAATTACACTAGTTCTTTAGTTATTTTACACTAGTTAGTTGTTTATCTAATTGACTATATAAATGTTTGTAACCCTTGATGTAATTAACTTTCTCTATTATCAATATTATTCAATTTACTTTTCTCTATTTCTCTTTTATCAATGACTTAAATAAAAAATTGTAATATGATATCAGAGCCTCTTGATCAGGTCACCTGTCATTTATATACACGCACCAAAGTTTAATAGTGTTGGACGTGAAGGGGTGTATTGAAAAAAACTTAAGTCTCACATTGGAAATGGATAGAGCTCTAAAAGACTTTATAAAAAGTGACACCCCTCACTTTACACGTCGGTTTTGTAAGGATAAATTACAATCAATATAAAACCTAAGGTGCTATCAGAAAATTAACTATTCCGCTATTTTCTTTCTAAAAAATTTCTTGGTAAAATTTTTATTGAATCTTAATTTATTTATTTTTTCTTTCTCATTTGAATCTTAAACAATTTGTTTATTTTTATTTATTCAAAACTAGTTATTTCTTATTCTTTCTTCATTTTCTTCTCTTTTCTTCTCAATTTCAAAGTTAGAATTATCTCATGATGATGATGATAATAAAAAAAAACATCAAATAATGGCATTAAGGGAAACATGTTTGTCAACAAAACTATTTCAAAACTCAAGATGTCTTCAATGCCTTGATATCAATCTTGTTTTAACTTTCATCAAATACGAAAAAGATAGAGTCAAATGCATTTGGTGAAGATTTATCAAGAGCATCAACAACATGTTGTGGCAAAATTTATATTTTTAGCCAAATTGGCATTCAAAAAATGCAAGCAAGATCTTGCATAGAAGTGTAAACTATACATTCAACATTTATCAACAACACAAAAAGCAAGATTGTTTTGTTTCTAAAAGAAAAATCCATTATTGTATTCTCAATTAGAAGTCTAAGTCAATGACCAACTAGTTACGCATGAGATTTCATTCTAAAAAAGGGCAAGAGAATAAATTAAATATCTTGCATTGAAGTATAAACTTAATTCAACATCTACTACACAAAAATATTGCATTAGAATATTTCTTGTTCTTATTTCAAGCGAACAATAAATTTTACAAAAACTCTTTTAGTCGATTTATTTCTGGCATTTTAAAATCTTTTAGTCCATGTATTTCGATATTTCATATTCTTTGTAATCAATGTCTTTTTCGATATTTTTTCTTGACATTTTTCAAACTCAAATTGTAATAAAACAAATTTTATAGCTTGAGAGGATATTAGATATCTTAATTGATTAGTTAATTACATTAACCAATTAGTTATTTTACATTCGTTAGTTGTATACTTAATTTATTATATAAATTTTTGTAATTCTTAATATAATTAACTATCTCTATTTATCAATATTATTCAATTTATTTTAGTTTTTTTTTCTTATCAATGACAATTCGTATTTTGTAATCCGACAAAATAATTTCAGCAGACGACACCCAGTTTAGGAAAAAAAATTATAGTAAGGCACGCTTGTCCGTTGCTAAACTCATCACCAGTGATGTGGATGTTCAAGAAAAGTTGGATCCCCCAGCATTGATCGATGGCATTTGGCATCACTGTTTGATTCCATCATACAACTTATTTGCATCCACAACTCTACTATTATTGTTACTTTTTAACCAAAAATTGTTACTTTTTAAATAAATAGATGGTAACAATTTAACCATTATCTTCATATTATTTTTTTTGTCTTAATTAACCTTTATAGATTTCAGCAAAAAAGTTCTAAATAATTTAGAGTTTTGCTTGAGATAAAAAATTAAATGTGTATTATGTATTCTTGATCGTCTCAAATTTTACTGAAGTTTATTAATCACTCGAATTCAAATATTTTGATTAATTTATTATTTGTATTATTTTTATTATGGTATTGTTTTCTATTCTTTCCATATAAAAGCACAAGGATGTAAAAATTTAAATAATAATTTTGAGGTATTCACTCACAAATCACAATTTATATATGACTTTTAAATTAGATAAAATAAAAGGTTAAACAATTTTAAAAATCAAACTGTTATGATTGACTTTTTAACTGTAATGATTTAAATCCAAATATTGGAGGAAAGAGTTAAAGAACAAAACTAAAAACAATTTGAGTCATTTTAATCTTTAAAAACGTGAAAGTGTCTATGTTACACCATAAAGTTGCAAATTTATGGGGTCGCAATAAGTTTAATTTATCCCAACCTAAAAATGTCTTGGTCCATTATGGATTAACATGAGTACATTATCGAAATCATGCTTCTAATAGAATTCTTCATCCAATTTTTGGAGAAATGGAGGCAAAGACAGAGCCAAAATAGCATATTTAATTAAGGCAGTTAAACATAAATTGTTTGCAACAAAATAGTAATATAATACCAACTCGTATTTCATATAAGACCCTGCTTTTCCCAAACAACACATTTAAAGTTTTCAACCACTGGTTACTACCCAATTAAGTAGGAACAAAAACAAGAGGAAGAAGGGTGCATGAAAAGAAGAAAGAGAAGAAGCTCCTGCAGCGTAAAAATAATAATAAGGATACGAAAAGTCATGAGGTCCTGACATTACTGTTGGCTGTGGCTGTGATGATGAACCTGAAGGAAGTGTGTTGTATGACTTCAAAGGCGGCGGCGGTGATGGTGATGGTGATGGTGGAGGATGTGATGTTGTTGGTGTTAGGAGTGAAGGAGGGGGTGGTGAACATATCACTGGACATGTCACACAATCAGTGATACAAAAAAGACCACTTGAATTTGATGGAGCTTCCATTTTGTCTCCAAATGTTAATGTAGTTAACAAAGCCAGACCTATCAACCCAACTTTTGAAATCCAATTAAACATGTTTTTATTCATCAATCCTAAGCTATTGTTATCTCATATTGTGATTTAGAAACTATAATAACTTTATACAATAAGGTGAGGTAGTGTTGAATCAGCTTTTTCTTTAAGAATCCTAGATGCTTCCTTCATAATGGGGTTTGGTCTCGTAAGTAGTACTACTATTTGTTTCTACAAAATAAATTAGTTTAGAAATTCAAAATTTTATTCTTTTTTAGGATATTGTTCGTGCCCATCCAAAGAGTAATCAATCTTCTAGATCAATCTTCTAGATAGAGTAAAACTATAATGGACAATAAAATAGTTCATGTTTTTGTTAATATATAGTTTGTAATGCATTATTTTAATGAATTATGATAATTAATCTTATTTATCTATTAAACTGATGGAACAACGTGAGCAAAACATCATAAGAAAATAGCAAAATCATATTACACCATATTTTTAATCTTCCCCCGCAAAGAAACTATGTTTATTAAAAAATTTAAAACAATTTTGACTTTATATATCTATTCTCGGTTGGACTTTGTGTGTTCACTGGCGAACCTTGTTGTGACTTATAGTTATTTTAATTCCATATTTAGATGTCATAACTATAATATTAACCACAAAATTAGGGGACCCTTAAGTCATAATTAACCAACTGAAAAATGACAGAAAAACACCAACACATCAATTTCTATTCATTTTCATGGTAAGAGAATCCATTCCAAAGCAACACTTCTTTAGCAATGTCTCTCTTTTTCTTATACCATGCTCCAAACATAATCCACCTTTATGCTTATCTAGTTACACTTTACATTGCAAGCAGGAATTCTGATCCTCCTTTATATTTGAAGTTCCAGCAAATTCTTGCAAAATTAATTGAGTGATGAAAGATTGAAAGATAGTGGAACTAAGACAATTGACAACACATAAAGAAAGAACTTTCCACACATCATTGATTACCAAAGGAAATGATAGAGAATATATACAAAAGTCTTGCTTCACAGTCTGAGTTCTTTTTGTTTTTCACATTGATTCTCTGAATCTTGGTGATCTAAGTCCGAACTCCTTTCTTGGGCTATGTCTGAATTCCACAAAACCTTCCTCAGATATTTCCTCCTAGTTGGTCGAAACCATATCAAGTGTATTTTATTTATATATAAAAAAAACTACTATTCTAGAAATATACATTGATAGCTTGAGATTGGTTTTCACAGGTTGAAAATATTTTGATAATGTGAATTGCATCAATTATATTTTGTATGTTTTCTACATGATGAGTAAATCAACATACAAACCTAGCTGATCCTACTGACCATCTTCAACAGTTGATTTCAGGTAGGCATTGGAGGGCGTGGTGAATGGCTATTGTTCTTAGTATCAGTAAAATCTACGCTATCAGTACATCCAAGATCTCTTAACCTGTTAAGCTCTGGCAAAACAACTGTTGCAAGATTTGGCCTGTCTTTCTTGCTGAGCTCTATACAACCCAATGCTAATTTCGCAAACGATAGAGCCGCGTCAACTGGCCAATCAGTCACCGCGGGATCAAGAATCTCTGCGAGCATGTCCTTTTCAACCGCTCTCTTGACATGGTGAGCAAGGCCCATTGGAGGCTTGGCTGTGATTACCTGTAGTAACATTACCCCCAACGAATATATATCTGATTTTGTTGTTAAAATTCCTGTTTGTTGATACTCGGGATCAATATAACAAAAGGTTCCGGCAGCTGAAGTCATGTAATATTGTGTGACATTGTCGACTACAGAAGACGGGACTAGTCTTGCAAGACCGACGTCACTGATTTTACTCACGTAATTCCTGTCCAACAGAATGTTAGATGGTTTTAGGTCTCGGTGCACAATGGGCTCTGGCTTTGTTTGGTGAAGGAAAAGGAGTGCAGTTGCAATCTCAGCCGATATTTGGAACCGTTTTTGCCATGTAAGAGGTCTGCTGTTATTTTTCCGAAATAATCTATCTTCTAAGCTACCATTATCCATGAATTCATACACCAAACAACCATGTTCAGGACATGCACCGAGGAGAAGGACCATATTTGGATGTCTAATACAACTTAGTACCTCAACCTGTGCATGTAAGGAGGGAAAAGTATATTGTCATATTTGTGTAAACATTTTTAGGCACATATTTGTGTTAACATATTCTTGAATTAATAGAAGCATGAGATAACAAAGGGATGAATGACAACCTAAGTTTAAGAAGTGGAAAAAGGTAGTTACATTTTGCATATGAAGCCACTTCATATTATATTATGAATTAAATAATTCTTGTTAGAATATGCAAACATACTTGCTAGCTTCATGGAGTACAGTGGTAAATTCAAGTCACTCAACAGCATTATTATGTAAATAAACATGGAAAAAAGAATTAAATTCATTTTTAGTGTACACAACAAAAAGTTCATACATATCATTACCTCTTGTTGGAATTGCTTCCTGCCCTGAGAAGCTTCAGGATTTAAAAGTTTGATTGCAACTGGGGTGTGATCAAGGTGACCTTTAAACACAGGTCCATATCCACCTTCGCCTAGTTTCTTCGAAGGGGAGAGTTTCTCAGTAGCCACTTCAATCTCCTCCATTGTGTATTTTCTATATCGATTATCATTTTGAGCCAACATGGTTAATACTCGATCCCTCTCTTCTGCCTCTTTCCTCGCCTTCATCTCTGCCTCCCTTCTTCTCTGTGCCTCCTGTTCAGCCTTCCTCTTTGATTCATCGGCTGCTTCCATTGCAGCTTTGGCTCTAGCCTTCTCCCTTTCTGCCATTGCAAGAGCCGCCTCTTGAGACATCCTAACTTCCTCAACCTTTCGTTCCTCTTCCACTTTCCATCGACGAATTTGTTCTGCCTGTTAACAGTGTGCACGTTATAGAATCATATCATAATTTTCATTTGACTCACTTCAGGGTTCAAATCATAACATCCTTTTTTCCTGGCATCATCTAACTCTGAAGCACCATGATCAACGATGAGACTTATTTATGAATTTTATAATTACTTAGTATTTTGTTTAGTCATTGTTACTAACTGGTTTTCAAACATTTTGGTCCCACTGCATAATTAACATCACCTGATTTTTGGCTGAGATTGCTTGCTTGCAAGCTGAACTGTACATGTCCATAGTTTGCTTCAGTTCACGCCTCAACCTTTTCATCTCAGCTTCAAGTTCTTTCTGTAATGAAGTAAAGACTCAATTGTCAAATTCTTAATTACTTTTTAAAATGTCTTCATATGGTTAAAGAATATTTCTTGTTCTACAAGAAAGACATTTCAATTAAAACTAAAAATCCCATATAACAATTGACCATCAGAAACTTATCTTTCTTTTCCACTTACTGAGGTATGGGAAGCCGATGGTGTCCCGAGGGAATCTGGTAGATCTGAATCAATTGGCCCAAGCGCTGCCATGTCTCTTTCATCCATCGATGCCCAATGTCGTCCGCGACCACCAGGTATATCAATTTTGTCCATTGATAAATTGCTTCCTGCACTCCTTGGCCTATCACGTGTCTGGCCTTTTGTTGTAATAATGCTGTCAAAAGACCTTGATTCTGACACTTCATTAGTGACAGCAGTTCTAGGTAGTATTGACCTGTTTGTATAAGAAGATTAAACAAGTTGCAGTAGTACTTACACGTAAAAAAAGTTCAAAAGTTGCAAATAATATAAGTTTCAAAAAATTTGGCACCTTATTCCAGTTTCAAATTCAGCATGTTGGCCTACTTGAACAGGTAGATTTGAGGGTATAATCTGGTTTGCATTTCCCATTGATCGTACGGCTGATCGAGCTGACACAATCTTCAATTTGGAAATTATGTATACAGAACAATAATCAGGTGCTGATTTGATTATGCTTGCTGGTATATCTTGATAGACTTTAAATTTTTTAAGACTGCCACAACATTATGAAACATCATTAATTACATAAATAATAACAACAATGCATCTAAAATAATAACACAACTTCACATCGAATAGAAAGAAACCTTGTCAAATGGTTCTTGTTGGATAAACCCATAGCAATACTATGAATGGCATTCCTGTTTGCAAAATCTAAAAGCCCTTTCACAACATCATGATCGTCGATTACAGCTTCTTTCATTGTGACCTAAATGCCCCAAAATCAAATGTACAAAATTGAATCCATTATTAATCCAATTTTATGATTAATTAAAAGAACAAATCTTAGGTGCCTTTCCTTGTGTACTTTTCGCATGGTTCATAACTTAACCAACCATGATTTGATCAAATTCATAGTTTTCTCAAAGTTTGTTATAACCACAAAAAATGCGTTTTATGTTAAAGAACCATGCAAAAAACACCTAAAAAAATGTAAAGTTTTTTCCTAATTAAAAAGCCTAAAGTAAACCTTATGGAAATTTCAATTTGAATGAAAAATTAATTTAAATTACTTACAGCTTTCCGTTGACACATTGCACGTAAGTTATTGAAAATTAGTGCTACATCCTCTTCATCCGGTGGATAAACATTTGTGCCCACTGCATTTAATAACATAACGAAATATAAAATTTAAAATAAAAATTAAATTAATTTATATATTTAAGCAATGCATTACGAAATTGATGATGTAATTAAGATAAGAGGATACCTACGGTTAGGTAAGTTTTTGTGTTTAACATGGACAGCAACGATGACAGGATTATCGAGATGATTAATTGCCCATCGGAAAGCATAAGCACTGTTTTTGTCTTTGTCAACAGCCACCATTGTTATGTTTTGTGGTTGTGGTGCACCACTTGGCTGTTGAACAGACATGTTGAAATTGAACCGATGAATATGTTGTTATTATTATTGTTATTATTGTTGTTTTTGTTGACGTAATGAGATTGAGGCCACCGGTACTGCCACTTGCCGGTGGCACTTTGTTTATGCAAAAAGCGAGAGAGGAAGGAGGAAAGGAAAAGAGGGTTGAATGAAAATGGAAGCGAAATCGAAACCCCATGGTTCATCAAAATTGATGATGACTGTTGGAACGAACACAACTAACACTTCCAATGTGTCGTGTTTCTCTACCGTTCGTTTTTTTTAGTTTAATTTTAATTTAGACATCTCTCGTTTTGACCAAACCTTGACCAGCCCCAAATAAATCCCCCATTGACTACCAGAGAGACAATTGATTGTGTCTCAGTAGAGTGCATCTTTTAATACATTTCGACAAAAGGAAATGTACTGACAGTTTTAAAAATTTCATTGTGAAATTCAAAGTGACAACAAATTTTCTAAAATTATTAAAAGAAAGAATACGTCTTGCAAGAGAAATACACCAATCATGAATTTAATAATCATTAGAGAGACTTATTTAATTCTTGGACAAACTTTGAATTATCATGACTGCATTTCTTTAAAAATTGAAGTGGTAACACACACAAAAAAAACAATGTCACATTATTGCTATTTTATTTAATTTCCCCTTCCTAGCTGCCATATTATGTTTAATTTAATATAATTTGTATATTCTTCTTATTAGGTTATATCCTATATGTAATCTAATAATATGATTTCTCAAATTTTTGTATTAACTTAAGAATCAGAGATCAATTTTATGGATACTCCTTATTTTCATTGAATAATAGAATATGAGTTGATCAGTGATTACAATGAATGGAGGAGGATACTCCTTTTATATGAGTACTAATCAACCGAAAACCAACTGAGCCTAAATTAACTAAACTAACCTAAGTAGAAAATAACAAACTAATAGAGTCCTAACTCCAAGGTAAATACAAAAATAGAATTAATACAAAAACAAAATTGAAGGGGATTTGTGAAGGCTATATTCGTGATACTCCCCCACAAGTTGGACTCTGAACATCCAATAGTCCAAGCTTGGAAACTAACTAGCTTACTAAAACGAAGGGTTGTACAATGGTTTGGTGAACAAATCGATAATTTGAAGAAGAAAAAAAAGGGCACAGGAAACAGTTTGATGATGCCTTGATTGATCTTTTCCCTTGTGATGTAGCAATCTATTTCCATAGTTTGCTCCTTTCATGGAAATTTGGATTATGTACTAAGTACATGGCTGACTTGTTGTCACAATAGATGGATGTTGGTGCTGTGAGATGGATACCAAGATCATGCAATAGGAAGTGCAACCACTACATTTCACAAGTCAGACTGGCCATAGCTCTGTACTCTGCCTTAGAGCTTGACCTTGACACTATAGGTAGGTTGCTTTTTGGAACGCCAAGAAATGAGGGAATGTCCTAGGAAGACACATAATCAATTGACAGATCTACTGGTCACAAGACAAGTTGCCCAATCAGAATCTGCAAACTGTTTAGAATCTTTGAATAAAAATAAACCTTTACCAGAGGATTGTTTCAAATAGTGCATAACTTTCGAGGCAACTTTAAAATGAATAAGTTTGGGTTTTGATACATACTGCTAAGTTGTTGTACAACAAAAGAAATTTCAGGCCTAGTGGTTGTCAAGTAAATGAGCCTTCCTATCAATCCCCTAAATTGTGATTCATCTTCAAAATCAGGAGAATCATAATCATGGAGTTTTAAGGAAGGTTTACATGGAGTAGAAGGTTTACTAGCAAGGGTGTCAGTGCCTTCTAAGAGGTCAATAGTGTATTTCCTTTGGTTAAGGGATGCCAGTGTCGCACCTTGCAATTTCCAAACCAAGGAAATACCTTAACTTAGCCAAATCTTTAATTTTAAAGCAAGTATCAAGATATTTCTTAACGGACTGAATTTTAGATGAAGTAAAGTTGGAGGACAATCATATAATAGAGCATAAAGAGATTTGTTTTTCAAAAGGGAACTAGGAAACCTATTAATGATATGAATAGCATGTTGAATGCTAAAGTGCTAGATTGACTTAGGAATTTTTTATTGAAAATGTAGAGATGGTACAATATTTAGAATGTGTTGATTTTTTATTTCCATAACACCATTTTGTTGAGGAAACGATGTTTGATGCAAAATACCTTTTGAAATGAAAAAATCATGCATTTGAAATTATATACCATTGTCACTTCTAAGGCACTTAAACTTTGTATGAAATTGAGTTTCAATGTATGAGACCAAAAAATTTATATGGTTTCTAGTTTTGCTTTTTAATTTCATAACTATAACCTAAGTAAAGCGACTAAAGTCATCAACAAGTGTTAAGAAATATCTATCCAGAAAAATAGGGGGTAACATAAGGACCCCAAATATCATCATGTAAAAAATAAAAAATGTGAGTAGATGAAGAAATACTATTAGTATAGGGAAGTGCCTTTTGTTTGGCATAGTGGCAAATAACACAAGGAGAAGCACATTTGTATTTATAAGAAAGAAAGAAATTGAACACAAATACATTTTTGTATAGTCTAAAAGATGACCTAATCTACTATGTCATAAAGAGGCATTATCAACAGTAGTATTAGTACAAGAAAGAAGATGATTAGAATTGAAAGTTGAGGGTGAAACCATGGTAAATGCCTGGAAAACATAAAGATTAGACAAATCAGTTTCTTGTTGAGGTTGTGCACAATTAGAGAAATATTAGAATAGAAGGTAAATGAGCATTGCAAATAATTAATCATCTTTGTGACATATATGAGGCTAACTTTGAATTCAGGAATATAATAAACATTATCTAGGATTATAGAATGAGATAAGGAAACACTACCAGCTATATGAGCAAGCGAATTAAAAAAGGTTTTATAGAATGAAATTGTGTAAAATGAAAAAGGGAATAGGTAATAGTAGCACCATTGTCAACAATCAAATCAGTAAAACTATTACATATAAGATGAGCAAATATGGAATTAATAGCAAGAAGGGAAGAAATTACAGAATTCTTTGCACCATGAGTAAGAGGTGTATCAACAGTATTGGAGTTTGACATAGAATTCTGGAAAATCTGAATGAGTTGTTGATACTGGTTATGGATGCACCATAAATGAATTGACACTTCTTCAATGAAATTAATCTATTTACGTGAAAAAAGAAATGGGTGAAAGAGAAATAGTTAAAAATATGAAGGGAAAATTCCGAAATAGAGAAATGTGAGAATATATGTTTATTAGTTGGGGTATACCTATAAAAATACGTTTTAATTTATAGGACCATTGTGGTCACCGGTAACTCATATTTATAGATATCAATTGCAATAATTATTGGCTTCAACCTATACGTGGAAGGTAAAAAAATTTCATAGTTAAAAAGAACAAAAAAAATCTTAAAATTTTGTAGGTTTAGTTGGATTTATGAGTCTATTTTTTCAATTTTTTTTTAAATTTTGATAAAAAAAATTTCTAAGAAATAATTTTTTTTGGATTTTTTCTTCAAAAAGTTTTGATTTTTTTTTATAAAAAATAGTTTACAAATTTTTTTTTAAATTCTTTTTATTTGAGAAAAAAATTTATTTTTTTTAGAAAAAGAATTTTTTGATTTTTCTCACAAAAATTTTCGAGAAAAAAATGTTTTCGAATTTTTTGAGAAATTTTTTATATTTTTCTGAAAAGAATAAATTTCAAAATATTTTCGTGCAAAGAATCTCAATTAACAAAGTACTGGGCCTATAAACCTCTTCACTTAAACTCACAAATAATAATAAAATAATAGATTGGAGTCTTAAAAAAAATATTTTAATAGAAGGTCTAATATTAAAGGCCTAGTAGAAAAAATTTTAAAAGACTTTAAATTTTGAGTCTTGATTGACAACTCTACTCTCTCCCCTCGCCGTGATTATTTGTGCTTCTTTCTTTTACTACTTCTATTTCTATACATACAACTCTTTCAAATAAATTGTTTGTCTTATTCACAAGGCCACCAAACTTTTGCATCAATTATTTTTCACTAAAATACTAAAAGTTACTTTATCATCTCTCATGTGAGGATTCAAAAAAGAGGTGGAGTGATGAATTTCAATCTCAATACAAATTATTCATGTGGATAATTAGTCATGTAGAAGAGTGGGATAAAATGAGTTTAAATAACTACTATAGTGATTTAGAAGAGTGGGATAAAATGAGTTTAAATAACTACTATAGTGATTTTAGAAACATAATACAAATTATTAACAAATTTAATTCTCAGTAGAATTTAAGGGATTTCACAATGCAAAATTGGTTAAGTAGAGATACATAATGATAATTGGCCACCATTAAGAATGTTGAGGGGCATATCCCTACATCCTCGAGCGCCACAAATCATGGTTAGTATGGATGTCTTCATGTGTACATACTTATGGTATTTTACGTCAATCCTTCCTCCATCTCATTTTAAATAACTTATTTTTTTGTTTCAAATCATGTCATTTTATAATACCAATACAACATTAATTAGAATTTTTCACTAATGTACCCTTATATATATTGTATATCAAATAATCAAATTTTTCCATTAAAGGCATGTAATAAAAGTATTTGAGGAATAAATCTTTTTATATCATTCAACACAACAAAATTAATCATGTTCTTAAGAATCGCATGTTGAAACAACAACTGACCATTTTATTTTATTATACACAACCCCTGCTTGAGACTACATGAAATTCTCACTGCTGTGGAAATTACGAGGGATCAACACTCAAAGGTACAAAGCCACAGCCTTATCCCCATGATCATGAAAAATCTAACCAAAATTTTCTCGATTCAACAGCCAGGCTTCACCTAAAATTTTGAATCTAAAAGCAAATTTCTCCATCAGATAGAGTTCATCTGAGCAGCATCAAACTTCTCAACCAAGAAATACAATACCAGTCAGCATGAGTCTGTTGTACTACACGAAGCTTATAGTCCATCGTCAGTTGGCGGGCGGAAAGGAAAGTGCGCAAACTGGATTTTCAAGGTTGACGAATCAGGTTTTTTATCATCAAACTGGTAGCCTGCATAAAGTTATACACTTGAGTATATGTATTTTCCACGCGTTCATTAAGTGACAACGCATCAACTAATTTAAATTTGGCTTCAATAACATTTTTAACTCTCTGGTAGCAGTGACAAGCAACCCAATATATCAAACTCAGTTATCTTGACAACAACAACCAAGCCTTTTCCTACTAAGTAGGGTCAACTACATGGATCAAACGACGCCATAGTGTTCTATCATATAACATATCTCGTTCTAGCTCATTAATCTCAAGGTTTTTCCTAATAGTTTCCCTTATAATTTTCTTAGGTACTTTCCTGCCTCTAATGATTTGACTATCCTCCATATGATCTATTCTCCTCACTACAAAATCTACAGTCTCCTATCCTCGCCGTGAAACTCAGTTATATTGACGCAAAAAAAAAAGCATTTACCTTGCAGAGCTTCCATGGCGGTGAGAGCACATTTGGGTTCAGTAAACTCCACAAAACACAAAACCATAGCCTTGTCCCCACTCTGCAGTATGCTTGGTCATTTAAAAACAATTAAATATCCATAATAAATCAAGCAAAAAGAAATGGTGTATTTAACACTCTAAGCTAAACAACTTTTTACTAATAATAGCTAATGTATTATTAAGAGAAATATCATAACAGGTGTAGAAACAAATATTATATTGCTGAAATATACACAATAATCACAATCTCGTATATATTCTTTCTTTTCTTTCCCAAACAAAATTATAATAGTGTTAGAGGGATTGTACAATGATGAAATTTTCTAAAATAATCAGCATGAAATTCCTAATTAACACTTACACGTCTTGGCTCCTTGTGAACAACTTTGATATCCTTATAGCCGATAAAGGGACGGAAAAGATCTATATGGATAGGTCAAAGTTCATAACAACAGAACATTGAAATAAAATTAATGTTATATCAGACATCAAGTAGTTTCATTTCTGTAAATTGTTAAAGGCAAATTATTGTCCACACAATGTTTTTGCTTAACTTTGAAATAAATAACACCTAACGAAATATCATATTCTCATGTAGTAAAAATCCAACAAAGTTAAAAATTTGAAAACAGTTTCTCCTATCCATCATTATCCACACATAAGGATCAAAAACATTTATGCCAATGCATACAATCAGACATACACGTGGCAAAGGATACGGCCTACTTCTCTTCTTGTGCAATCTTTCGGAAGCCCACCCACAAACAAAATGTTTGATTCCGCAGCCAAAACTGGGACGGCATCATAATTACTTTTAGACATCGATTCATTGTTTGCATCAGGAACGCCTGGATTAACGCCCAATGGAGTATCTCTTTTCGTACTTAATTCGGGATCTTCAAGATGAGAATAACCCGTAACATTATGTTCGGAATGAACTCTAGAGCCCCTAGTATCATCAACACCAAATGGCTCCATCCTGAACAAGCTTACCTGAAAAAAGTCCACATGAAAAGTGAAAAAACACACATCTCTACCGTGTGCATTAAAAATTAATCAAAAGTTATTAAAATTTTACATCTTTATGGAGGTAATCTGATCCATAGCCCGGAAAATCAGTTGATTTAGGATGAGGAGAAGCCAATGATGGTGTCTCTGATGGAATGTAACCAGCATAGCTAGTTCTGGAAAAGGTTGCTGACATAACAAAGAAAGAAACACAAAAAATGAGTGTTGTTGTGATTATTTGAAAAGGAATAATAAAGTTTAGCACTACTAGTAATAGAATAGAACTACACTATTCTTATTCTTTAGGTTTGAAACATCTATGTAACTCGTTTCAGCTATTTAATAGTTGAATCTTGAAATTTACCCTAAGTATTAACTGAACATTTTAATTTTGAGAGTGATCAAGAAAGTAAGGATTTTTAATAAGAGTTATAAAGGCATGATTATGATGGAGAAAAATGGGGATAATGTTAAGGAGATGAAAAGAAGAGGGAGTACCTCCGTCAGAAGGTGCAGGAGTTGGGTATGGGTAGTAGGGATCCGCCATCCACGGTTGCTTTAGTCTCCCGCCGGTGACACTCTCAATTACTGCGTCGATTTGTTTCTGGTTAACACGACCTAGTTCAATTAGGCATTTTTTTTTTATTATAAGAAGAAATGAGAACACTATTTGTTGGGTACGAAAATAAGTTGCTCAGAAACAACTACCGGTATTTCATAGCAACGTTGGCATTAGGTTCTGATTTTAATTTTTTGTAAAGTAAAATAAAGGCAAATGTAAATTAAGTAGCTTCAGATTTTTCTTCAATTTTTTTTAAACACGTAAAATATGCTCTCGTTTTGTTATCTCAATCGATAAAAAATTTAAATTAATTTTTACATTATAAAAATAATCTCTTAAAAATACAATTTATTATTATATTATTAAAAATATAATTTATAATTAAAATAATTATGACTGTCATAACGTTGAAAATGAAATTAATCGATATTTTAATAATTTAATAATTAATTTAAATTTTTTGAACTAAAATTGTGGTTTACTCAAATGTGTAAATTAAAATCTTCACTGCCTGGAATTTATACATCATTCTCTTACCCTATACATTCTTTATTAAATAATAGATATTTTTTTTAATTGTATCTTTTAATTAATATTATTTATATCGTTTTTAATAAAACATCTTTTATTATACATTAATAACATATTAAGATTTAATAATGATAATTTAATAAAAATAATATTTTTTATTTATTTATATACTTTTATTAATATTTGTAAAATCATCACATGATTTTATTATTTTGGGACGGATAAAATAACACTAAAAAAAGAATATTTTTGTGCTCTAGAGCTGTGGAGGTGTTTTTTTCTCATATATAAATAAAGTTCGAGGTGAGTTTTAATTTACGAAAACATTTATTATTTTAATTTTTAAAATCATATTAATTTTATGTGTTGAATGATAAGATATATAAAGTGAATAATCGTCTTTATTGTTATAAATAATAAAAATATCAAGTAAATGTTTTTATTATTTTTGAATTACTTTTTTCGTTAATAAATATTTTATATACTCTCCATAACAATATTTCACTTGAATAACTTTTCATTAAGATAAAATAAATACATATTTTAAAAAATAAAACACGGTATTTTCACAAAATAAATGAAGACTAATTATTTCAATTATAATTTAAAATCAAATTTTTTTGAATAATTATTTATTAACTGACATTTATTAATAATTTAAGTTCAATCTTTGGTTATATTAGTTCTAAGTGATGATTATTTTGTTTGTTATATTAGTTCCTCTTGTTAACCTCTATTATTAATTTAATCTTTTTCAACTTCCGTGTGATGTTTTCTGCCATTACGAATGCGGATATGCAAGGTTTGGTTATTGGTTGAGACAAAAATGACCGCATAGAAGCCACACGTTCAAGTACAAAAATGGTGGTAACTTTTTTTTATTCCCACTATTTCTTTCTTTAAAATTTCCAGTTTGAAATCATATGTTGCCCTGATTTTCCCTTCAGTCCATAATAACTTTGGATTGTGTGAAGAAGGAATTGTTGAAATAATTATAAAAGTGAATTATACTTTTGATTTCTTATTTTATTACCCTTCCTATAAAAAAATTAAGTTTTTTAAATTTTTTTATTTAAAATAATAATAATAATAATGTAGCATATTTTGAATAATATATTAAATATAACAAATTACAAGTAAAATTATATTTATCTACAACATCAAACATAAAAAATAATACACATAGAGAATAATGGGGTAGTAGTATTTTGGTCGAGGAAAAAAAAATAGTCAAATACAAAATGTTAGACAGGATAATAATAATTTATACTCTATCATCTTACTATATATGAGTAGAATAAATTATCTTACTATGTACAGGGAATTTTAGTGAGGCTTTTTCTTCTTGCTGTAGCCCTTTATTTAAAACATTATTTATAATTTTTTTATTAATTAAAAAGATAACAAATATTTGTGTAAAGTTTATTTTTTTTGATTTTATCTTTTTGTTTAAACTCTTTTGTTTATAATTTTATTATTTTTTATTAATCAAAGAGACATCAATACTCGCACATTGTATAAAGAAAATGCACTATTGTCGTGTAATTTTTTTCTTTAATTTTATTTAATTAAATACCATAAATTTTTAAAATATTTATACCTATACCAAATTTATGTGGAACATTTTTTCCTTCCATTTTTTCTTTCGTTTCAACTATTTTAATTACAAATTTATTATTTTTTACTAATTAAAAAATAATTTTTAAAATACTTTTATAAAATTCTATAATGCGGCTACTTTTCTAAAGCAGTTGTATTATTAACGCACAAAAGTAGACACGTACATCATCTGCATACGGTGTGCTGTTCAACTTTTTTTCAAATAAAAAAATAAAAAATATTTTGTAATACGATTTACACATTTTTGTCGTTAACCGGTAAAATGTATGTTATGAACAAATTTTTAAACATGTATTTTATTAATCACTTTAAAATACTTTTTGGCCACTAAATCACAGTATTATATCTTATATTTTAGCTACTATAAGATATATATTAAATAAGTAGTTAATAATTTATATTTTAGTAATTAATAAACTATTAAAAGTGATTAATGATGTGTCACAAAAAATATTTCAATAATAATAAATAATTGAAAATAAAAATTAAAGAAATTATATTTACAGTATAAATATAATAAATAACACATGTATGTCAGGTATTATGTAAACTATTTTTGTTCAAATAGTATTTTTCTTTCTAAAAAAATAAACACATGGGTATGCCTTTTAATTTCTCCTCTCTTTCTTTTTAATTTTGGTCATGAAAACAGGTTGATTTGAGACAACTTGTTTATCTGAAATCACATCTTTACATAATTTTTCTTTTATCTTTTTACATAAATAAGTGATTTTTATATATTTATTTTTCTATATTTTTTCGTTATCTCATCAATCAAGTCCGCGTTATTTTGTTTTTTCATTCTGGTGTAATATTTATTTTATTAAGATTGATAGATTAACTTTAATATAGACGAGACAAATTCAATTAACGAGTCAAGTGTTTTGAACATTGTAGATCTGAATGCATGAGTATTTCATTCACTTTAATTTTGTCGAACTTGTAGACATTTTTTCATTTTATGTCATTAACTTGAATGTTGTGAGTTTGTTCGTAAATTCATATTTTTTGTTTTTAATAAATTTGTATTTGTGTTGTTCTTGATTTATGATTTTGACAAAATTACAATCAAATTGGTTGCAATTTTATTTTTATGCAAAAGATATAAGGTTAGTTTAATGATTTATGAGTGTAACAAAATTGGGGAGTTAAATGATAACAAGGTCATGTATTTGATCCTCTCCCTTTTTCTTTTTTGTTATTGTTCATTGGTATTTTTCTTGCTAAATGGTGATTTTTTTCCCCTCAAAGTGGTTACTAACTTACTTACTATTATGTGAAAAATAGAAAAACTGCAACAATCTTTTTGGTAGCAAATTAGACTATATTAAAATGGAGTATTGCATTTATATATGTAAATCGTGCAGAGTGTTCGTATGTTCATTTTTATAAACAATAATTTTTGTGTATTTTAATTTTAAATAAAATGAGAGAAATTAATCAAATATAATTAAAAAATTGAATATACCAAAGTTATAATTAAAAAGTGAACACTAATAACAATTGCAATCAATGGGTAAAATTAGTTGAAATTTGATGCTAAAAAAGATATAAAGAGAAGTAAAATAAACTACATCAAAAATAAGTATTGCTTTTATTTTTGTTTTTGAGAAAAGTATTATTTTTGTTATTAGTAATTAAGAAATTAGTAAAAAGAATAGATTATTATAATAGATATAATTGTTTCTTTATTATTTTCAAGAGAACCAAATGTTATTTAATTGATTGAAAAATAATAAAATGAAAAAAAGTTAAAAGTAATTATCTGTTTGTTTTGGTAATTTGGTCGGAAGCAAAGAAAAAATTATAAAAAACACAAAAATAGGAATCAAATAACTATATAAAAGTAAAAGTAAAATTGGAATGAAAATAAATGGTATATCCGCTTTATATAATATATATATATATATAGAGGATAGAAAGACGCTCTTTAATATATTTTTAAACACATATTAATTATATTTTATATTTAATTAGTAAAATTGATATAAATTTTAAACGATGAAATAAAATATATTTTTAGAAGATATTTTAGTGTAGTGAGATACTGAGATTAGAAAAGAAAAGAAAAAAACAGTATACGGCGAACGCGTACTAAACACAAGCAGAAAGCATTGGAGCTGAATACAACGCCAACAGAGTACAGGAGACAGCCAATGAATGAATGTGCAATGTGTTTGATACTCCTACAAGGAAACGTCCTGGACAACGAGAGTGGGCGACACGACCCAATCAAACCCATAAAAATGTGGCCCTTTCCTCGTTGTTTTTTCATCATGTACAAAAAATGCGCAAAATATCATTTATGATGTGACAGCGACGCTTTCTCCTACTACAACGCAATAGGTTCCCCACTCTCATTCACATGCGTGTTACCCTTAACCGCGAAAGCCTCATTCCCCTACGCCATCACCCACGCAATTTCAGTGATCCACCGTATCAGATTCCGCCACGTAAGCAAGACGCTAAAGCTTGTGTGACGTGGCAGTCGAGGATGTGAGGAAACTGCATTGGATAACATTCATGGAGTGTGCCTTCTCCTTTGCCATCATAATCTCCTCTCGTTGTTGCAATAAATAAGAGCTCCAGGTTGTTTTTTAGAGAGAGAAAGTGTGTAGTATTAGAGTTAGAGAGAGAAAAGCATCAGTAGAATCAGACAGGTTAGATTTATATAGTATTTATTATTTATTTATATTTTTACCTTAAAATAAATAGGTACAATACACTGTGAGTTGGAGTTACACAATAGTATTATTATTCTCTCTCTCAGTCACTCACACTCAACACTCACAGAGAGAGAGAGAGAGAGATTATGGAGGATCTCGAGGAGGAAGAGAATGGAGAAGAAGAGGTGCTAGGGTCAAGCTTGACTATGGAGAAGGTAGCAGCTGCTAAGAAATTCATTGAGAATCATTATAGGGCTCAGATGAAGAACATCCAAGATCGAAAAGAGAGGTACCAAACTTTTTTTTTTTTTTAGTAGTATTTGATTTGCTTAGCAATTTTTGATCCCTGAATCGAGCACAATGCAAACTCAGACGTAGATCTCACCGTTTAATTACGTTAACAAGTCGTTAGGTGAGGAAATTTAGGTGTAAATCACTGTATTTGGGGTTTTGTAGGCTGATATAACTGACAATTTTTGGATTTAACTAAACCTAGCATGTGAATCTGTTAGGTTTAATTAATGATTTTCAGTTACTGTATTTGGAGGCTATGATTCTTGAGTGAGTTGAAGTAAATGCATGAGGTAGTTGTATTCTTTATTGACTTGGCCGTCACTGTACGGAGGTTTTTTTTTTTTTTTTTTTACTTTAGTAAATGCCGTCACGACCTTAATTACCTAATTCTTGTCTTAATAAGCTGCACAGATTCAGAGTGCATCTATAACATGCCACATTTGTACAACTGATCGGCTGTGCTTTGGTTTAATAATAATTTTTTGTGGAACCGTAAATAAATTCATTAACTCATCTTATTGTAGTTAAGGGTGCATAATTTAGGGGAGGTGGGAGGGTTCCTTTTTTTTTCTTTTGTTTTTAACTGTCTTGTCATCACAATTTGGCTACTTGACTATAGTGGCCGTGTAAGATTATAACGAATGCCTATAGTTGCTACTCAACCATAATCTTAAAAAATTATGGGCAAGAATAGATTGCATTACATAAATGATAAACTATGATTAATGCCTATAATTTTACAACCTATGTATTCCAGTTTCTACATTTTCATTCTAGTGTGACTAGTGTTTTCAGAGGTGCGCCATAGAAGTGGAGCTTACTGGAGGCAGCTTTTCTGGCAGAAATAGCAGGAATTGTGCTATCATGCTGCCCCCATGAATGCCTGCTGAAATTCTATAAAAGCCTTCCAAAGTTAAACATTAAGGCTTTTGTGGGGGGTATTTTAGGGATTTGCCTTAAAACATACCACAATATCTATGTCATTCTTTTTTCCTCTCCCCACTTGTCAGTCTCCGTCTCTTATAAGCCAGCTATGAGTTTTGATTGTTAAAGTAATTGTGAATGTCATGAATTATCAGCAACTTTTATCTTTTTTTTAGAATTTATATGTAGTATACATTATATGAACTCTAAAAAATTCAGTATAGAGACCGTCCACTATCCGCTAACCCACTATAGCGTTTTTAGGGTCATCTGCCTCGTTCCGCAATTCAGGATTGGTAGCATTGTTCATCCCTATCATGGGTGTCTTTTCATTTCTTGCATTGAATGGTATCTCAGTATGACATGATGTATTTGTAAACCACTAATGGGTGAGATCATAATATTTGTTGGCTTGATCATAAGATGTATTCATTGCCTTGTTTTAATATTTGTTGACTTGTTTTAATATTCATATTTTCCTAAAACAGTATCTAGATGTCATGCTTATGCATTTTCCTAAAACAGTATCTAGTCTGATGCAAATATTTTGATTACCTTGTGTTTTGGAACTTCTGATATTCACAGAATTCTTTTTATAGGCGTTGGATTTTGGAAAGAAAATTAGCTTCTTCGGATGTGCCATCTGAAGAACGGCTCAACCTCATCAAAGATTTAGAGAGGAAGGAAACTGAGTATATGCGATTGAAAAGGAACAAGATTTGTGTAAATGATTTTGAACTCTTGACCATCATTGGAAGGGGGGCTTTTGGAGAGGTCAGAACAGTCTCTCTCGCATTCTTATTTTGTGCATGAAATAATTCACGTTGGAGATGCAATGAATCATTTTTTGATGTTGTTTGGAAATTGAAAATTTATGCATGCTTACCAAGCAAAGGTTATTTCTGATATTATTATCTGCCAACTCATTCAATTACAGGTCCGACTGTGTCGGGAGAAGAAATCTGGAAACATTTATGCCATGAAAAAACTGAAGAAATCTGAAATGCTCAGAAGAGGCCAGGTGATATATATAGTCACACTGAATAGAACAAAATTTAGAAATTACTAGTGAATGGGCCCAAAGTTTAATACTATTAAAATTCAGTGTATGTTTTTATTATTCTTTGGTTGTGCGACATCCTAGGCTAATTGTTAGTAGTCCTAGTCAATATAATTTCGTAGACATTGAATGTAATTATTGTAGCATCATTATAAATAGAAGATGTGCGAACTCATTGGACACATAAATTACTCATATTTTTCATGGTATCAGAGCAGTTTCTGATTCTATGACATGTCTCATTGCTTCACTACCACTGCTGGCGGCGGCATTTGCCTACGGCAACACCATAACTACTGTTTTTCATAGTTATGTCCTTTTTTTACACTGTTACAGCTGTGCCAACACCAGCTGCCCCTTTTTCAATGTGATCCACTGCCTAAAACCACCACAGAGCGTTGTGCAATCCTCTGGCTAGCACAACAGTGCTTTACCCGTCATCAACAACCACCGCACGCGCCTCCACCTTCTTCTTCTGCCACCAAACACACACGTGTAAGTGCACACAACTCTCTCCAGCGTTGTCCACCTTCATTAATGATGTCTTCTCTTCTCGTCGACGATCAAACCGTTGGTGACTCCTTTCTCACTTATGAATCATATTAGTGGTGTCTTTTATTCTCACCGACGATCAATCTGGTGGTGACTCTTCTCCCACATATGGATCATTTTAGTGGTGACTTTTATTTCTACTGACGATCAATCCGGTTGGTTATGACTCACACTAGCCCAACAATTGTCAAACTTAGTTTCAATTTTTGTGTGAAAATGTTTTGATGTAACAAGCTTAAAGTATAGTAAGCTTTAGCTTGAGGGGGAGTGTTAAAATGCAGTGTATGTTTTTATTATTACTTGATTGTGCAACATCTTAGGTTAATTATTAGTAGTTCTAGTCAATACAACTTCGTAGACATTGAATGTAATTATTGCAACATCATTATAAATAGCAGGTGGTGATCTCATTATACACAAAAATTACTCATATTTTACAAATACTATGGCTGAAATTAATCTATTCTAGATGCATTAATAGCTTATACTCTTTTGGTCTCTCTCCTTCTAGGATGGATCATCAAGTCATTGGATGTCTTGAGGAATGCTTAGTTGCTATTTTGCTTACAAAAGATCATTTTGTTGCTACAGGTGGAACATGTTAGAGCTGAGAGGAACTTGCTGGCCGAAGTTGCTAGTCATTGCATTGTGAAACTTTACTACTCATTTCAGGATACTGAGTACTTGTATTTAATTATGGAGTATCTACCTGGGGGTGACATTATGACTCTGTTGATGAGGGAAGACACCTTAAGTGAGAATGTGGCTAGATTTTACATGGCACAGAGCGTTCTGGCCATAGAGTCAATTCATAAGCACCATTACATTCACAGGTTCAGTTTGGCTCTGCCTATGAAGTTGTTTGCTTAATTCGTTTAATCATTGATAATGGTTTATCGAATGGTGAAATGGGTCAATTTTATGTTCTAAACAGTTACATTATTTTTCATTTTTCAGAGATATTAAACCCGATAACTTACTTCTGGATAAAAATGGTCACATGAAGCTCTCTGATTTTGGCCTCTGTAAGCCTATCGATTGCATTACCTTGTCTACACTGCATGAAAATCAGACCATGGATGATGAAACTTTGTCCGAGCCAATGGATATCGATGGCTGTTTTCGTGATGCGGACAATCGGAAAAGCTGGAGAAGTCCGCGTGAACAGCTTCAGCATTGGCAGATGAACAGGAGGAAGTTGGTATGCTGGCAAATTTACTGATACAATATTGTTGAAATTGGAAAAAAAATGTTTTTTTTACTGAACACAATTAAGCTTAAACTTGAAATGTCACCAGTCCAAGAAAATGCATATTTGCTTCACTACCCAAATACTTACTTCCAGCTCTCTTTTCTCAATGCCAGCTATAGTATGTTGTTAATTAAACCCAATAATATATGCTCACAAAGATGGTCTGAGCTCATTAACATGTATGATGTATGTCACTGGTTTCATGATCTGGCTTTGCTTTCTGCTGTATAAATCAAACATACATTTAAAAGGATATAAGATTCCGTTTCTTCAAGTTGAGGGATACTAAAGTATGCAGAGCTAGGATCAAAACCTTTCTTTTGGGGAGGGGGAGATTGCAAAATGATTAAGAGCACTTTAAGGAAAATATGGCTTCTTTGAAGGGTTCAAACAATTATATTATGAATCTAGGAAATTTTTAAACTTTTTAAGTGTAACTCTATCCCTATATACAGTCTTGTAGTAGCGCATATTATAGAGCAGGATAGTGTAATTTGGGGTACAGTACTACAAATCTGTTTTGTATAAGACCTTAGTCCCAGGTCATGGTTTCTTTTGCATCCATTGCACACAAGTAATACTTCTCAGTGGCATTGTCATACAGTTACTGCTGCACTTGTTTCTATACTAAATTGCTAATATGGCTGTTAAGATAAAAAGGCCTTTCAATTCACAGAGTTCCTTGTTTTTCGTTGCAAGGCATTTTCAACAGTGGGGACACCAGATTACATTGCTCCTGAAGTACTTTTGAAAAAAGGATATGGGATGGAATGTGATTGGTTAGTTCTTACCTTATGCTTTAGGCGTTCTGATTCATCAGTCATGAAGATTCAATTCATTCAAGTTTATTTCTATTTAAATTGCAAGCTGCAGGTCTGCTTAGTCTGGATTAATACTGTTGACTGATCATATGAAATTTTGAACTTTTTTAGTGAAAGAAAATTGTTCAACTTTTAGTTTGCTTGACAAGTTTCACAATAAATCTACTTTTTCCCATTTTGTATTATTACATTTGACGTGTAATTATTTCATATGAACAGGTGGTCACTAGGAGCAATAATGTACGAAATGCTGGTTGGTTACCCTCCATTTTACTCTGATGACCCAATAACCACATGCAGAAAGGTAGCATCTTTAATTGGCTTAAGGTTTCCTCATTAAAACAATCAAGAAGCGTTCTTGCATCTCATTTGCTTGAGTTTAAGCTGATGGTGACTTGCACCATTTCCTATTGTTATTTCTTTTGGAGTCTTAGTTCACCAACCTTTTTACCAGCGGCTTGACACAATTTAAAGCTGAGGGTCAGTTTAAGCTGATGCATGACTTGACACCATTTCTTATTGTGACTACAAGTATTCTTTTGGAGTTGGAGACTGAGTATTTTATCACCTCCCCTCTTTCTTCCCCCCAAAAAATGTGGAGAGATGGGGAGTCAGGAGATAGTTGCTCGATTCTCAAGGTCAGAGACACTGATGGATTGATTCCCTAAATCAACCCTCATTAGCACAATAATATTTAATTTAAATAAATCAACATTAAATAAAATAGGATACTTAGGTATACTTGGATGCAGGAGTGCCTCAGTATTATTCATATTTTAAGCCCAAATGACTCATGTGAAGGGACATGTTGGAGTTTTAATAAAGTCATTTGTGAGCTTTCTTACAAATTAGTCTATCAGTGTATTTCTTCTTTCTGATTTCTTGGACAGTATTTATCCTTACCAGCGCTTATGACTACTGCCATTGCCTTTGATGTCTATAGCCATAATATTTGAAGCACCTTCTATTTATGTTTTCCAGAGTCTGTCAGTGTTCAGACTTTTTTTTGTTGACACTAAATTCATCATGCTGTCAGATTGTTCATTGGAGAAACCATTTAAGATTTCCAGAAGATCCCCAGTTAACGCTTGAGGCTAAGGATCTAATCTACAGATTGCTGTGTGATGTCAATCATAGGTTAGGTACTCGAGGGGCACAAGAAATCAAGGTAAGATGTTCATCTTATAATTATTTTCTGCTGTAATGCTGTGGCAACTTTCTTTTTTAAAAGAACAGGGAGTGAAAGTTATCTTATTCTCTGATGAATAATACCGAGAGATACAGCAACATAATATAGGGGCAGAATTGGTTCTAAACAAGGAAACCAATCCGCAGAAATAAAAGAAAATTGATCCTAGAATCTGATCAAATGTCAGGAAATTATATTGGTACATATTTGATACAATCCTAATTAATACAAAGGGAAAAAAGGAAACAAGTAAATAGGAAATAGAAATAGAAAGAAGGAAATAGGAAAGAGAATTGGATATTTAGAGACCCAAATCAGAGCCATATCGCTGCTAATTTTTTGTCTTCTACTTATGTACATTCTATATACTCCTTACTCCAGGCTCATCCATGGTTCAAGGGCGTAGAGTGGGATAAACTATATGAAATAGAGGCAGCATTTAAACCACAAGTCAATGGGGAACTGGATACCCAAAATTTCATGAAGTTTGATGAGGTATAAATATGAAATCACCACCTTTGTTTTAATCTATGCCCGTTGCTTTCTCTTCTATACATTCTTGTGCTACAGAACTGCTACCTTCTGTTTCTTATTCTTTTGGACGTATAAGCTGCCAACTGCTGGAATAGCAAATGTCTCACTTTTGCTTATAATCATTTCGAAATTGTTGCTTCAGTACTATAACCAACAGTTGTATGAGTTTGATATTATGGTTTTTCATTGTTAATCCTAGATATTTCTGGGCTATTATTTGTAATTTTTATTACTTTTTGTGGCCCATACAGAGTTTTCAGTATAATAAATGGTGATTTCACCCAACTTTTTTCCTCTGATAATTGCTAAAAGCTTTACTTTGACGACGAAATATTGTAGCTTGTGAGATTCTTCGTACTAGCAGCTTTATGCATTAGCAATCCTGTAGGTAGAATCTTCAAAAAAAAATTCTTGTTTAATCTTCCTACTTCTTTAATCATATATTCGTATTTATTTTATGTTGTGTGATAAGCCGTTGAACCTAAGCTATAAGACTCTCATTGGTTTCTTTTGTGAATTTGTAGGTTGAACCGCCAGAAGCAGCAAGAACTGGGTCTGGATCCTCAAGAAAGGTACACTTGTACTGGTTTGCATGTCATCCCCATCTTTTTCATTTTAATCTCTCTCTATCAAATGTTAAATCTGAAGATAAAGAAATTGTATTAAGGTTATCTCAAATCATAGTGTTTGTTCATAAGAAAAGCGATTTATATTTAAGGTGATAATGCAACTTTAAATATATATGATGTGAATACTCAATATATATCGATATTGGAAGAATTTACATTTATATACGTGGAAAAATGAATTTTGCTGCTTGTACTAAGGCTTTATCTATGTTGAGTCAGTCTACGAATTGCTTATTTTGACTTTTCCAAAAGATGGGAAATGTACAGCAATTTATTTTGAATTGCTGTCCTTCTTTCTTACTATTGATGAAGACAAATGCATAGTGGTTGATTGTTCTTGTTATTTTTGAATCATTTTCCTTCCTTTCCACTTTTGGTCTTAAATCGAGAACTTATTCACCCCAATTTGTTAACTCCCTCTCTGGTGACGGTGGAATTCGTTCCCAGGATGTATAGTCACCACAAAATACTTTAATAGTTGATTCAGTTGACGCCCTCTTAATTTATGTTTCCCTTGGGCTTTGCTGTTCGATTGATGAACATAACTTTGAAGACTCAGAAGTCTTCTAAATTTATTTAATTAGTTTGGTTGTGGACGGGAGTATCTTTTTCTTTGCATCCTTTTCTTTACATATAATATCTTGTTTATACTTTTAAGTTTATGTCATTCATTGAATTTTTATCTGCTAGTTTTGGTTTCAATGTATCTATCATACAAGTTTTTGTTTTAGTTAGCAAAGTGATGTATTTTCGTTAAAACTTCCATCTGATTCCTGCAGATGCTTCTAACTCCCAAAGATCTAAACTTTGTTGGTTACACTTACAAAAACTTTGATGCTGTAAAAGAAGGGCTCCGTCAGTCTTTTGGTAAGTAACTTGACAACTTCTCATCTCATGCATATGATTACAGAGTTTAGAATCTAGTGGTAGCATACTGTGGCTAACAATTCCTCAGTTGTTTTCATGCAAGTCAACATCATTTTATTATTTCAATGAACTTGTGCTTGTTACTGAAACTATAATAATTGCAAACCTGTCTTGAGCTTGCTGAGTTGAAGTAGTTGAAGTGTTCCTAATAATACAATGACATATGGATCAGAATGATATTGCAGGACAAAATTTTAGTTTGGACACACTAACGGGGACTAGCATGAAACAAATTGAACGGAAATTAAATAGGAGCTAGACAAATCCAACAGTTATCAATGTTGAACATATTGATCATCTAACAATTTTGCAGATGAGGCCATGCAAGATTATGCTTCCAAACGGACAGCTGATGAAACAAGTTTGCAAATGCTCGCGTCATCGGGAGATCCCATGTTACCATAACATAAAGTTCGTGCAAACTGCAATGCATCATGTAGAGTTTTTGAGTGCTGGTTTTGGTTTTAAATATATGGCCAAAAACATCTGTTAGAGTACTTCAATTCGTGCCATTTGCAAAAACAATGTGTACAGCAAGTAGTTGAACAGCTTGTCCAAGCTTTTAGGGCAACAGTGTGAGTGTGTGTATTTGAATTTTCAAATTAGGAACTGAATCTTGTGCAACTGAGTGATCCTGTGCTGGCTGCCCAGGTTGGCTGAGGAAGACTTGCCTTCTCTAGTGGCAGTTGCTGGTTAAATGTTATTAGTTATGAACAAATTATTAAGGAACTGCAGACAAAGCATCCCGATAAACATTATGTGATGTGTACATTTATTGGAACATTGAAAAAAAATTAACTATATTAGAAAGACTATGCTTGGGGATGGATTATGAATATTGTGCATATTTGATGTGGAAAAGTGGATATTTTATGAACATGTTTTAATTAACTTACCCCAATATCAACCTATCTACATATCTATACTTGAAGTAGATAGGCATCCAGTTTGTGGTATGTTTTTCCACTGTTATTTCTTGTTTCTCTTTAACTAAAGTCCCTCGCCCATTTTAGGCTTTTTGGTAGTATAGGATAGTATCTCAAGAACGTCAAGTGTATCTTTTTATTTTATTGACAAGAAGTGTATCTTGTTCTAAAATTCTAAATCCTAATATCCAAGTGCTAATAATTGGGACTCATAACAAAAATCCTTAAACCATTTGTAGAAAAAAATTTTTTCACAGTAATCACTAATCAGTTTTAACGTATATTTAGACATGGTAATTATTAAAATAATAAATGAAAGCTGGTTATTTTTTGTTTCTCAATAATTGAAGCAGCTAAGCTCTATCTTTGTTTAGTATTTTTTTTGAACGATCAGCCAATGTTACTAATTAGCATAGTTAATAATATTAGTATTTTGTTAAAAGTAAGTTTGAATTCACAATTTCTTTATCACTCTATTCCGTAATTCTTTTGTTCTAGTCACCAAGTCAATTTGATATTCCCTTGTTTAGTATGAGTTTGTTAAAAAAAGTCTTATGCTTCACTAGAAAGATGTATGAAAGAACCCACCACGAACTATATGTATCCCCACAAACCATTGAACTGACTTGCACATTAACATTATCTTTCAATACTATTTTACAAAAAAATATTTTGTACACTTCACTCATGCATTAGAAAAAGAAATAGTGACTTAGAATATAAAAAATGAATAAGACAAGTTTAATAGGAATGACAAAAATTTGTGTTCTCATTTTGTCTAAAATAACATAATTTATAGAAACATATGTATCACTTCAAGAATCAAAGAGTACAACTTTTGAAAAAGAATTTCTACCATTCAATGTCTGACGGCTACCACATGTGTTGATTTATACATGGGAATCAAACCCAAAACCATCGAGTGCCTTGGGCACCGCCCAACCATTAGACTAGCCACGATTATGTTGCAACTATATTTGTATACATTATTACCTCTAGTTCTATTTATAAGATAAAACAAATAAACAAAACATCAAAATTAATATATTCATTAATTATTTTAATTTTTTGATTATTTTTACATATATATACTCTTATTGAAATATGTGAGACATTAAATATTTACTAATAATATTAAAAAGACAAATTTTTTAAATAATAATATAAAAGTAATTTAAATTATTAATGCATCTTAAAAGTTGTAATTTTTGTTATTATATAAATACAAAAAATCTCCTATATATAAGATCGAATGGAGTATATATTAACATAGTGTGCCATTCCAATTTAAATTCTGGTCATAAGTTATTATTTGTTGTGCATATTGTTTAAGTGTTTTGCTTCGTATGTGTTCATTCTAAAACTCTATATGTTTGGCCATAAGTTATTCTAAAACAAGAGCAAAATTGATAATTTTTTCACCTTTCATTTCGTTGGTTTTACTTTTAAAGTTTAATGTATCTTATCCTTTTTATAAGTTAAACCTACAAGTGAAGTAAGTCTTATCATATGTTGGGGTGAAAGGTTTCAATGATCTTATGCTAGATCATCTACACATGATATTTCCATCTCCATCTTAACCTTTTTGTTGTGCCGTGGTGTCATCATTGTCACCTCCCAGTTTTGTACCATTGTCTCTTCACATTGGCCCTACCCCCACCTCCCCTCCCCTTTTTATATGTTAATTTTTTTTCTATATATAAAGCTAATGCACTGTTGCTTTGCATTTTTTTTGAAGTTACATCTATGAAATTAATCTATGTTGGAATTTTAAACCCCTTAGCCCCTCTTCAATAGTATATTCAGTAAGAGGATCAAATCAGAGTTCTCTTCCACAACTTAAACACCGCTTAGCCAAATGAGTCCCTCAATTATACTAGTGTTGTGTTGCATATGATTACCAGCGGAAGACGGATTATACACTGGATGATTAAAAATTATTCGAAACTATAATGAAAATTGTCAATATTTTTAAAAAAGTATAAGTTAACAATTCTGTGAAATTTTAGAGATGAGATAATGATTCTCATATTAGTTCGATAGAAACAAAAAAATTGTTAACTTATCCTTTCAAAGAGTGTCACAAATCGTCATTATAATTTATCTATTTATAATATATTAAAATAAACTCTCAACTCTATTGAATGACACATCACACATTTACGTGTTATATCGTAACATTTATACTACATCACTTATATTCTTATGTGGTACTCTTCATATGTCTTTACAATTTATCTCATATATTTTATTTCTCAATTTAGTTTTTGCATCTCACGTATCATCATATACATATATTGAAAACTCACACACAAAACTCTTCTTGAAAATAATTCTATCATCTTCTCACCCCAATCAACTGTTAGTGCTCCTCCATTTTTGATTTTGCATATCCAAATTAGTTGATAACAAAATATATCATATCTAATGTTATCTCCTAAATTTATTCTTTTTATTTCTTCTTAAATTTTGGTGGAGAACACACTTTATATACAAAGTTACATCCACATAATCATAATTTCTATTTAAGTTGTTTGTTCATTGACTTATAATTCACTCACCCAAAAACATTTATGTCGATTATGGTTTCTCAATTCTCACCAAAGTATCAAATGAAAATATGAAATCGTGTAACCTTTTCGGTAACTTCCTCAATTGAGTGAAAACTGATGCCCAAGTCATTTTCATTCTCTGCTTAATTTTATTCATCTCCTAATTTTCTTCTTTTTTATGTATGTCTTTCGGTTCTAATATGATATGGACAACTCAATTTTTTTTAGTCTAAATATTTTCTCACTATATTATATCTTAATTTTTTTCTCTATTTTCAATATGTTTACACGTAATTTATTTTACTTTTAGATACAAATATTTGAGTAGTTCCTTTTTTATATTTAAAATTAGTTATAATAAACAAATTTTATTTAACTAGTTCCTTATTAAAAAGACATCTAACTAGTTAATTTATAATAAAATTATTAAATCAAAATATTAACTAACTCAGCAATTTAAATTAAAATACATAATTTAGTTAATTAATTAACTTAGTTTAACTTTAACTAAATAAATTAAATTAATTTTAATGGAAATATCATTTAATAAAGGACATTATTGTACTTTTATTCTCTTCTCAATTTCTTTTAATATATCAAATTTATTATATTTCTCATATATTTATCTCTTCTTACAGACTCTTACCTATTTCTCTTTCTGTTCTAAATCAAACACCAAACCCGCCATAAATAACACTCTACCTTAGAATTTGCCCCATACTATTCCATTTATGCAGAGGTAATTCAAAATAAAAATGAAAAAATAATGTGAAGATTGGGAATGGATGGATGGGTGGAGATGCTTTAACATGCTTCCCAAGATTTAACACGTGTCAACTTCCATTGCCCTTTCTCTCTCTCTCTCTCTCTCACTCACTCCCTTTCTCTTTTCAACCCATTTTCCTTTCATTAAAAAAGGTTTCTTTTTTTAATAGTTTTTTGCTCCTCTCTCTCTCTCTCCTCCAACAATTCCTCTCTGGCGCTTCCAAGTCTGGCGACCCACCCAGGTATGCACACATACAATATGTAGTTTATGATATCATATGGAAGAAAATATTAAACAAAAGAGCTATTGTTTTTATTGTTTAATAATAATGATTAGGATTAAGGGAAATCCATATCTTGTGCTTTTTGTTGATTGATTGTTTTTTTCCAATTCAACAGGACAGTGAGACTAATTGAATACAAAGAGATTCTACCTGGTTTGCAAAATTAGGTACTGAAATCTTTTTTCTTCTTTCATTCTTTTACCTTTCTTTTATTTTCATTCACTCTTCATTTATTGTGTAATTATTATCACTGGGCAAGGCTGATATGTGTTACCTCAGATCCAGGTAACTGGTGGTGTTTTGTGAAAAAGTTGGTGTTATCTATCTTTGTAGATGCTTTCCTTTGATTCTTGAGACTTTGGTTTTCTTGGGTTTCTTTTTCATGACCCTTTTTTGTTCCCTCTTTCTTTCTTGACTCTTGTGTTGATTATAAGTGGTGCTCTCTCTCTCTCTCTCTCTATAATTTTTGCAGGATTTTAATCTTATTTTTGGTGCAATCTTTTGTTTACAGGTAAATTTTATTTCTTTCAAGTTTCAACTTTCAAGCCGTTTCTCTTTCACTAGAGTTGATGCATATGAGAATATGGTAGTGCTTGGAAAAGCTGTAGGGTACTAATTTTTTGTGAAATTATCCCCGAATGGAAGTTCGGATCCATTGTTGTTGGCAAGATCTGACTTTCACTTTCACAACCTTTTAACCAGCCCATGCTTTGGATAGTTGAATTTGCTTCCTCTTTTAGTTTTATCTTAGACATGGAAAATCGTCTTTTAATCTACGTGTCACATTCTGGGATCGTTTTCAATTAGAAAATCAAGTGAGAAATCCATGATAATATGATTAGTTGTATGATATCAGAAGGGAGGGAAGGGATATTTTAGAATTACCTAGACAAGGATTTTGATGGAGTAGATGTCGGTTGCAGTGCCATTAAGAGCAAGTAATTCGGTGTGTGATAATCCAACCATAGCTACCCACATGGATGTTTCCAGACTTAAGCTGATGACAGATACAGGGTTGTTATCAAATGCAATAACTATGATATCCGCTGATACTTTTATAGGTTCTGACAAGGATCATATTAGTGACAATCTAGAAGATGAAGTTTGTATTACAGCAGTTGCACCACCTTTGCATGAGAGTGAAGGGGGAATTCTGTTGTTAAATATGATATCCCAAAATATAAGCACTTCAGTTGTTAGCGACGAACTATTAGCCCCCGAAAATGATGAGGATGATTCGTTATCATTGGATGGAGATCCTATTATTTACAGTACTTCTCTATTGGTAGCCAGTGAGAGTAGTAGTGTTTGCAGAGATGAGTTTATTAGTTCTGAGGATAATTCAGATTTTGGGACAAGGAGTTCCATGGTCATAGATAAGAGCATCTCTGCTGTCAAAGTTGTTGCCTCTGGTTTGGACGAGTCAAATGTGGAGGCAGATATTTTGAGTGAACCCCTTGTTGCTGTAACAGTCAGCCTTGGAGACGAAACAGAAGTTAGATCTGTCTCGATGCCTACTACTGTTATTCTTCATCAACTGCCTCTTGATAAAGCTGTGAGTGGAACAGTTGGCCGGAGTGTTTTTGAATTGAATTGTACGCCACTTTGGGGAGTTACATCTATATGTGGAAAAAGACCTGAGATGGAAGATGCCGTTGGAATTGCACCTCGGATGTTAAAAATTCCTATTCAAATGCTAATCGGTAATCGAATATATGATCGAGTGAACAAGTATTGTAGTCAACAGACAGTTCATTTTTTTGGAGTCTATGATGGCCATGGTGGCTCTCAGGTAAAGCTTTATTCTGTTTTTAATGTGATTCTTGTATCCAATGATTAGCATCATTGAGCTTGCCTTTTCTTCTTTCAGGTGGCAAATTATTGCCGTGATCGTATGCATTTGGCCTTAGCAGAGGAAATAGAATTTGTCAAGGAAGGTCTAATAATTGGAAGCACCAATTGTCAAGATCAATGGAAAAAAGCTTTCACTAACTGTTTTTTGAAGGTTGATGCTGAAGTTGGGGGAAAAGTTAATTGTGAACCTGTTGCACCAGAAACGGTTGGTTCCACTGCTGTTGTAGCTATTGTTTGTTCGTCTCATATCATAGTTTCAAACTGTGGTGATTCAAGAGCGGTTCTATGTCGTGGAAAAGAAGCCATGGCCTTATCTGTGGATCATAAAGTAAGCTAACTCCAATTACAGTTTTGCATATTCTTTGAAAAATGTTTTTATATTGATTAGAAGAAATTGATAGTCTGGTTGGTGAATATGGTAGCCAAATCGAGATGATGAATATGCAAGAATCGAGGAAGCTGGTGGCAAGGTGATACAATGGAACGGTCATCGTGTATTTGGGGTTCTTGCAATGTCAAGGTCTATTGGTATGTTTTTAATTCAATTAGTGGTTTCTATTTTCAGTGAGCATGATTGATTGCAAGCAGTGCATCTATATTCATCTTAGATTATGAATGGAAAAAGTGGACATCGGTTGCACGGTTTATATATTTGATGGAAATGGTGTCCATATTAAGATTGTGAAAATGGCCAATTTAGAGTACTTTCCTATCATTGTGATGCATTTCACTTATTTACACACAATTCATAATTCTTCGAAGTTCCGGTCCTGAACAGGTTTCTATTTGGTTACTTATATTTGAAAAACATTGTTATTTATAAATTGAGTTTTTGCTTGTCTTCGCAAGTTGCAACTGTGGCTTGTGTGATGCTTAGGAAAATAGTTCTCCTAAATGTTTCTGCTTATCATTGTTGTGCAGGTGATAGATATTTGAAGCCGTGGATTATTCCCGAACCAGAAGTTACGTTCCTCCCTCGTGCAAAAGACGATGAGTGTCTCATTCTGGCTAGTGATGGCTTGTGGGATGTCATGACAAATGAAGAGGTGTGTGATTTAGCTCGGAGACGCATACTTCTCTGGCACAAGAAAAATGGCTCAGAGCTGTCCTCGATTAGGGGAGAAGGAATTGATCCTGCCGCACAAGCAGCTGCAGAGTACCTATCAAACCGTGCTCTACAGAAAGGAAGCAAAGACAACATCACTGTAATTGTGGTAGATTTGAAATCTCAACGAAAATTTAAGACTAAAACATAATTTGTTTAATCAACTGCACTTAGTTGTTTGAATATATAAAAGGCGAATACAATCCAATATAGCTTGGCTCAGTAATTTTTCATCTGGGCACCTGGATTTGCTCACCTGCACTAAATGAGAAATTCCCCTTTCGTTATAACTCTCAATTGATTTAGAGTTTCGTTCTACCGCAATTACAGTGATGTTATTACTAATGTAAATCACTGCTGCTTATTGTAGATATAGGATCTTACTGCTTATTTTGTGCACCTCTAAGCATCAACATATTGTATTTGTTATTACGTCATCTAAAGAGAACAAAATCTGTGAGGTATTTACTTCATACAGTTTTTTCCTAAGGTGGTTGATAATTGGCAGTGTGTTTTTCAAATGTGATTTTCGGTCAGAATCTTCGATTATGCCACACTATCTTGTTCGGATAATTGAACACAAAAACACTAATATTTTTTAGCCTACTTGCACCTTGTTGCATTCTTTCTTCCTTTCTAACAAGTAAAAAGATATTTGGAGATAAACGAAAGATATTTTATTTACCAAGTTCTCAGATATTCAGCATGCTTGTGGGGCAGAAATCTTTTTCAGGTATTCAGCATTCTTAAGTTTTTAAGTGGCCGTGATTGATGACATGAAATATCCAAGAATATTGCAGTTTTGATTCTGATTGCCGCAAGCATTAGGACAAGGTAAAAAGGTCCTACATGTCTGGTTGTGACATGCTTTCATGTTTTGCAATAAAAATAAAAGTGGATGAAAATGACTTACCAACTGTCAAGACAAGAGTTGTCGTTAAACTCCGCCACGTTACTTTTTGGGGTAATAGAAAGTGTTAAGCGATATCATATTGATATCTAACCATGACGAAACTTAAAATAAATCATCTAATATTTATTCTGTTAGTCACTTTAGTCTCGGTTGTTAACTAGATTTGTTAACTCCATCTATTTCTCTGCCCTATTTTGCAATGAATATATGACTTTCTAGCTGCCAAGACAAAAGTTGTCATTAAACTCTGCTGCTTTATGTTATGCATCAATTAAAAAGGATACCCATGATATGGGTTTTCGTCTTTATTTCCTTTTTAGAAATAACTATAATTTTATCTCATTTTAATAAGCATCACTTGCAGAAAACAAAAGATATTTGTACTAGTAGGACCATCTGTTGCCACAGTAATGCTGAATGGACAATTCTGGCGAATAAGCTATGGATTTGATATCATTCTTTGCACAATGATTTAGAAACTTTTGACAGATCCAAACGCAAAATAAATGCAGACAGGAAAGTGGGTGTTGTGAATTTTCTTCTGTCATTCTCATTAATTTGAAAGCAACAAGAATGAGGAAGGATATTACACGTAACATGTCATTTTCTTCATGGAATAATTTGTTATAAATTGAAATGCAGGCAATCTAGCATTTCAACGGGTAATAAATTAATACTAATGCATTATTCTGAAAGTAATCCACCTTATACAGACTATCATATCATGTCATGTACAGAATAAACTCTATTAATTAGTTCAACATTTGGCTAATTGCAACTAATTTTGTTACTTATTATGTTAAAATTTGCTATAATGATTTACTATTTATTTGTATCACGTCATTTCATACATCTAAAGACTCAACTATATCATAACTATAATTCAAGTTTTCAAACAACAAAATATCTCATTTTCATGCATATCATTCTCAATTCATGATTTTCACCCATCTTGATATTCAAGAAAGGAATGTTAGTATGATGGTTCAAAACTTGCAGTGCAAGTTCTATACAGAGTGCAGAGTGGGTGTTGTCTCCTGCTCATTTCAAGATGGTGTTCCTGAGATGAGTGTAAGAGAATGGACACAAAAGAGGAAGAGACTAACATGACAATTTTAAAATTGGTCATTTTTATATGGCAAGCAAAATTTGAACACATGAAAGATATTTAACCAATATTTATAGATCAGCAGCCGGCCAAGCTCGAGGTCATGCCTTCGAGCGACACAACCGCAACAGAATGGAGAAATTCATAAGGTCACAACCATTATTATATGATACGAAACTGCACGTCAAAAAAGGGGAAGCATGGCCTAGTATTTCCTGTATGCCAACTCCTTTATAGCATCAGCAAGACTTTTCTCATTCTGAACACTCTGAACCCAGTTTGCATTTATATTCACGCGCTCAAGGCTCTGCTTCAAAGTTCTAGCAATGGATGGCATAGGATGGCTAGCAAAGAAATCCTCTGCTTCCTTGGCCTTCTCAAGTGAAGCAAACTGCACCAACGGAAAACCAAATGAAAAAAATGGAATTCGCAATAATTGAGCATTCTCAAGCCAGCTAAGAAAACTAATGGAACAAAGCATATAGAGAAGGGGCAGGAGACTAACCGGTGAGACAACTGCACTGACAAAGCGAGTTATTAAAAATCCACCACCATATGTTTTTGAGATGTGTTCCCAATTTTCCTGTATAATAATAAAAGAGAACTATAAGAACATGATGATAGAAAGGAAAATCGCTGATAGAAAATAAACATCATGATCTCCATCAGTTTTTTCTTCAAAATCAAGGCTTCATATAATAGTTGCAAAATATTTAGACATAAAATAGCATCAGTATTGTGATGTGTTGTCTATACCTTAAGCCACGCCCAAGCCACGTCTCTTCCTGACTGACTGACAGCAAGTCCAAAAACAGCATCTTGACTCCGAACCTTGTCCATGCATGACAGCATATCAATCTCCAAACTAATAATGATAATATGCCAACTTTTGTATGTAATTATGTATGTGTATTATGACTTTAAGCAATATCTGAAAATTAGATACCTCCGAAGATAACATAAAGTTAAGAACTTCAAGAATTAGATCTGGATCAAGTGAAGAAGCCAGTGAGCCTACAAGCATAGAAAATATTAGTATCCAGACTTAATATCATGCTATGCTCTCATTGAAGATATTACATTACCAAGAATACGTGTTTTCTCTTGACTAAGGTCGGTTTCTCTGTATACTTTCAGAAGGGATTCATAACCCAATCGGTTAGATTTGCTTGCCCGTTTCATTACAGCCACATAAACTGCCTGCCAACATTTACAATAATCATCAAAAGAAGAATTCATAAGGAGATTCCACACATTTAAATGATGCTGCAGCAAACCCTTCTTATATCAGGTGGAAGAAGTGGAGTATTTCTGTCTTCTAAGAATGCTTGAAACCGCTTGCTTGCTTCATCCAGTGTCAGATCATGTCCAAACTCGGCAAGGGAAGTCAAAATTTCTCCTCTCAGCAATGCATCATCGTGACTTTCACCTGGTTTAGGATCCCAACCGAGCCTCCTGCAAACATATAAACAAGAATGTTGCAGCAGATATACTCAAATTCCTAAAAAAATATCAACTACAACACAAATGAACTTACTCAGCAGAGAACTGGAAAAGGTTAATAAAGAACTGTTTGAAATAATCTAGTAAGTCTGGAACTGCATCAGCTGCAATACCTCCAACTTTATGACTTATCTGTAAAACAAAAGAAATGAAATTAGATCCAATAAATAACCTAAGTAACGAATAAGCAATATTGGGAAGATAGCATTACAGAAATCAGGTTAGACAGCACAGTATAATCAACTTCCTCCCTATAAGCTCCCATCAAGTTAATCAAGGAGGTCAATGATTCTTTGCCAGCCATACAAAGTGCATATGTATCATCTAGAATTCCTGACAAAAATAATAACTCACAAGTTATCAGTCTTTTTCCTCTTCTACCATTGGAACTAAATTGACAAGAGATTATCTAATTTACCAAACCGATCTGATGGAGATAACAACTGTTTCTCCACTGCATGTCTAAGTTTAGCTGCAAGCAGTTCATCATATTTCACCCTGTAGAAACCAGCCTGCTCCACATTAAGTTTAATCCAAGAATTTCCACCCTTGTCAGCAATCAAGGAACCCAGTAACTCTTTAACATCACGTGTTTCAGTTTTTGTTTGCAAGAGGAAATTCTTGCGGACATCATATGAGCCAAAGCATAGGGTTATTGGAATAATCCAATGGCCTTCCCCTTGGGCACCACTTGACAAAAATTGTGACTGCCAATAAACATACAAGGCTCACAAGTTACACTACACAATATATAATGAATTTTCTCAACAATAATAATTACAAGATGGAACTAACGAAAAAAGTTGGATGCAATGGTACCTGATCAAACTCCAAATTCTGATTATTGACTTTAACAGTTACAACAGGATATCCTTGCTGTTTTGTCCATGACGTCATTAACTTATTTACAGGTTCACCAGATCCTTCCTCAAGTGCAGCCCATAGATCCTCAGTCTTAGCATTTGAGCAAGCATGCCTTTTTATATATGAAGCTAGTGACTTCTGGTTACATTAAACGCAGTGTGTACAATTTAATCACAAACGGTGCAATATAACTTGGTCATAATCTAGTTTAGATGTAATTTAATGTACACATAATCTAATATATACTTCTTAAAATCTTTTACATCCTAATATAAACTACCTCTGCCTATGAGTCATTGAATAAAAAAAATGCCTTATTAACAGTATTTTATAGAAGTGGAAAGAGACCAAGTAAAGACCTGAAAGCATTCAGCGCCAAGATAGCTTTGCAGCATCCTAATCACAGATGCACCTTTTCTATAACTTATTGCATCAAATATTTCATCAATCTCACGTGCATGATTTATCTCCACCTACAAAAATAATTCACAAATATTTAAATAGATGATATAACAATAACGATAGGATAGATTATTAACTTTCAATAGACAATATAATGATATATATTGATATTATATAACCAATGGTATAAAGAATAAAATTACATAGAAAATTAATATGCATAATATTCCAGATCAAGATAAAATGAGCCAAATCCCTTATTAGAGATAGACTAAACTCCTGAAAAACTGAAAGACTAAACATTACCTCAATTGGGTGGGATTCTGCAAGTCCATCCAACCTAAGACCCGCAGTACATTCATGAAGAAATTGAGACCATATTTTCCATTCAGGAAACAAGCCATCAGCTGCTAAGTAACTCACCTGACCACACCAAAAGAAGAAGATGCAACAACAAAAGGAAATTATCAATTAGTTACAGTTAAAAGATAAAAATTTAAAAGCAAAAAAAATAAGAAGAAGACTCTGTAATGGTAACAAAGTGATATGTGAGCCACACAACTTACCCATGTTGCAAAACCCTCATTCAGCCATAAATGTGTCCACCACTCCATTGTAACAAGATTGCCAAACCACTGATGTGCTAGTTCATGAGCTACAACAATTGCAACCTTCACAGCAACCAAAGAATGTTAGAAATATTTTCTGTCCTCTGGTTATTAATAAAAAATACTAGTTTTGAAATTGAGATTGGGGAATTTAAGCCACCAAAACTAAAGCAATTTTATGAAAAAGAAAACCACCCTCTGTTTGTTAGCAGCAGCAGAGTGCTGATCGTCGTAGAGTAAAGCAGTCTCCCGGTATGTAACCAACCCATAATTCTCCATGGCTCCAGCAGCAAAATCAGGTATTGCAATCATATCCAATTTTGGCAATGTGTAGGGAGTGTCAAAGTAACTGTTGATTATCACAGTTAGTTGACTGAGGAAATAGACAACACAAGTATGTAGACATGATTGGCAATTCTTGGTATGTAATAGGCCCATACTTACTCTTTGTATAGTCCCAAAGTTTTCACAGCAACATCAAGTGCGAATTTCCCTTGGTTTGCCTTACCAACTTGACAATACACTCGGACTTTGACCCCTGTAAAGATGTTGAATTCAAATAAGAAGAAAAACAAAAATCGGTACTAACAATAAGATCAATAACTAAAATGTGCATAGCAAACATGATTTTACCATCGGAAGTATGATCTTCCACATAATCAAATAAACCAACAACAACAGCAACCAAGTATGTAGACATGATTGGTGATTCTTGGTATGTAACTGTTTTGAGATTTCTATCAATTTTTTCTTCAGCAATTGGCATGTTGGAGAGAGCTACAAGGTCTGAAGGCACATCCAATGTGATCTTGAAAGTGGCCTGCAAGATTAAACACCAGTGAATAGTGAGCCCAACCTCAATATATTTATCATTTGTTAAAGTAACTAGAATATTATGACCTTACCCCCAAAACCATGAACCAAAAAGAAGCTTATGCCCCATTTACTTTGTGAAAACATTTTATATTTTCATTATCTAAATTTTGTGTTAGTTTTACTTGTTAAGTGCTAACAAGAAGATAAGAGACTCTTTTGAAGTGAACAATTATTTACATTTTTTAAACCAACAAAAATATCAAAAGAATTGTTTTCATTATTTCTAGATATGTGTCCTCCGTAGCTAGCATTTAATCTTATCTCCATTACAATTGTTCAATTCAAGAAAGTCTTTGTCTTCTTGTCAGCAAGTTAAACTAACATAAATTTTGAAAAATAAAAATAGAAAATGTTTTTAGAAAAGTAAACAGAGCCTTATTATTTGAATATTTTCTTGTGACCTACTCTTGTGAGTGCTTTAAGAAAAGGTCCATTAAAAAGAGAATGAATAGATAAACCTTGCAAGCAGGTTCATCCCAACAAGGAAAGCATCGTCTAGCATCAGCTGGTTCAAACTGTGTAACTGCCATATTCCTCTTCTCACCATTATGCTCATATTTACTGCATATATGATGATATAAGTATATAACCAATAGGGATCTCAAACAATCAATTTAAAAATTTAAACAAAAAATCATTTTGCAAAGAAAAACAAACATCTACCTTCTATAGAAACCTTTCATTTTATCATTCAATATTCCTTCAAACTGAATAGATAATACACCCAATCCAACAGGTATTTCCTCCGGAAACTCCAATACCAGAATTTCATCATTTTCAAACAATTCAACTCTTGAAGGTTTGAAAACCTAAATAGGACATTCATCAAATTTAAATCAGAACCAAACTACATAGAAAAAACAAAACAAGTAGGAATCGATAGTATACGAAAATTAAAGAGTTGAGAAATGGGAGAGAACCTTAGAGGAATCACGATTGGTGAATGAAACGGAGTCGTTAGTGACGGAGAGTTCAGCAGCATTGAGAACGATGAAAGTGGTGGCGTTGACGATGTCGAGATTGACGGAGACGGAACCTGAGAAACGGCATTCGATGAGGTCGGGTTTGAGCCTAATGTCGTAACGTTTGGGAACGGCGAATTTGGGAAGACGAGGTTGTCCTTTGAACTGATCCATCGTTTTCTGATGATGATTATGCAGTGCGACCCACAGATTCACACTGCTTTTGTTTTTGCAGATAAATCGAAGTGATTTATTTATAATATAAATAAATTACAAATGATTCTTTGTCCAAAAAGGAAACTAGCAAGTTTCAACCAAAAAAAATAAACTTCCAAATGATAATACCACGTTGCTCCTTCTCACTAAAGTACTAATGTGGTGTGTGTGTGTATATAAGGGAGTTATGATATGTGAACTACCTTTATAGGTGTTTGTTACAAATCAATTATTAAAAATTTTGTCTGACAATTCACGATACTATTATGAAGTAGCAGTTAATAGTTTTCATTCTCTTTATAAATATAAAAATTAATTGATCTCGATTCAATACCGAATATATTTGTTTATTTTTTAAAAATTTTAATTGATAAGTCAAATATATAATATTATATTATATATAAATTTTTTTTTCTAGAAATTTATTCTATCAAATGTTATTTTATTCAAAACGTGTATATTAGAATTTCTAATTTGTAAATATAAACACAACAAATTTGTTAATGCAATGACAAAGAAGGAGAATCATAACGTGAAACGACATAAATTTGGAAAAGATGGAATTAGGGATATTTGCAATGAATCGTTATGGTTCACTTTTTATAGAGTAAAATATCTAAACTAAAAATATATTTAGTTAGTTTGGTTGAACTTTTACAATATTTTTCATAAAATTTGAATTAAATCAAACAAAACTCATAAAAAACGTGTTGTTTTAAGTCGGGTCTCTCATCAGTCGTCACTTTGTTGACTGATAACTCAACCCTAATATGCTATCTCTTGCCAGAAAGAGACGGAGACGGCAAATCAAAAATGAGTTGACATTTTTGAAAATTAAAACATTTTATTTTATATTAAATTACATTTTTGGTCCTTAAGTTATTTTTAAATTTTAATCTGGTCCTTAAAAAAATTCTTTTTATTTTGGTGAATTGAGTTATTTTATGTCTAATGTTTATGACTAAAAGGATAAAAATCAAACTAACAAAATTTTAAAGAATCAAATCATCCACATCCTATAAGCCCCTTTTATCACAGATGTCCGAAATTTTACTTATGGTCCGGCCGGCATTAGACGCAAATTAGTTTGAAATGAGAGAGAAGAGAGGTTCGAAGGCTTCAACTTCAACCTCTCCCTGTTCCCTTCTTAGAGACGCATACCACAATTGCTTCCACAGGTTTCTTTCTTTCATTCATAAAATACTCTTTTCCAATATTAATTATACATTTCTTCCCTTCAACCCTAATTTCATTTCTGAAAGGTGGTACACTGACAAATTCGTGAAGGGTCAATATGACAAAGAAGAATGTGTTTCCGAATGGCAAAAATACAAAGCTTGCCTTTCTGTAAGTCCTTCATTAATTACTCTTATGCCTTTTATTCTTTTACCGTTTCTTTAGTATTACTCCCTAATTTTCTTCAGGAGCATTTGGAAGATAAGCATATGATTCGGTTATTAGAAGCTGAAAACGTTGGTCGTGACACCGTCGATGCTGGCTCTCGGTAACTCGGAACGTGTTTGCTGCGAATCACTGAGTTGTTCTACAATTATGTGACGCAGCCCAATTGTTAGTTTTACTTGACAGAGTTGTTGTCCATGCCTAATTTTTAATCAAGATTGAAACACTGCACCTTGACAACAATTATGTTGCATTTGTGTTTGCTTATTTTTCTTGTACCCTCGAAGTTGTGGCATTTTGCTTCAACCAAATTAAATGAGTGCACATCACCGCAATTTATTTTTCTTGTTATCATTAGTATATATGGAAGTTTATATATAATAAGTTTAATTAAGCTTTTCATTGAAGACGCCTTTCTCAAACTCGGTTACTCATAAAACACTCAGAGTGTTTGCAAGCTCAACTTGTGTGTGTTCAACAAAAGCAAAAATAATGTTTAAACTTAAAAAACCTGTCAAGGTTCATCAATAAACCTCAATAGGTTCATCAATTCTGTAGTGAGGATGACTTGAAATAAGTAGTTGGCAATCAATAAACCAAGGATCAAGTCAGTCAACAATTCAGAAGTTACCAGACAGGTTGAAAGAACAAGACATCACAAACAGAATCCCAGTTCAAAATAGACCTGGAATTCATGACACGACTGCTTGTGGTGGGTTGACATTGAAACAGATCTTAGAGTTACAATGGATTAATTGATTGACAACAGCTTAAATTGAATTTCACTTTTCCACACAGGTCTTCAATCCAGATTACTAGCATCAAACTCCATAGATTAATTACTCATCCATAGATTTGCAATTTTGTGCAAGTTTGAATGATGCCACCTAAGTCCACTCGGTCTTTAAAATGGATTATTCTGGATTTTACTTGCTATTTTGTGTGATGTACCAACCACACTAGAATAAATTTTGTTTATTCACCTTCAGTTTCAACTACAAAGGCCATTTGGCATTGATCTCTGGTGATATCTATTTTCCAAGTGAAGAGTGAAGACTCACTTTATGACAAAAACATAGGCAGACAGCCAAATAAAACTAGTCTATCCATAAAAGTATACAATCAATATTGAAATATTCAGCCTCATTGAACTGTTTGTTCCCTTTTAAATCCATACTCAAATGCAAACCAAGAGAAGGATGATTTCGGCTGTCTTCATTTCTTTTTGAAAAGAAAGTGTGCAACCATCCATTCTTCGCCGTTATTGTATCCAAAAAGTTCTGCTACAGCTATGAAAAATGTTCTCCAATAGACAGTCCATTTAGTAGCTGAATCTTTGCCATATGTTGATTCCATAATTGGCTTGATGGAACTCATGTTCTTATCCATTCTTTTGAGCCACTCTTCACTGCAACATAAATTCGTTTTTGCTTCAGTAATACATTTCTAACTTGCTATGTAAACAAATAAACTATGGATGGAATATGACATATTGAGCAATTTAGCATATTCCAACCTGGTCTGTGCATAGTGTTTCCCATTTACCAGCCAATGGTTGACGACAGAAACATCATCCTTCACACGTCATCAAAGAATTCAATTACAAGTGAGCAAAATCACAAAGAGAAATAAAGGGTGTGTTTGCTTCTGTTCTTTTATTCTTTTTTTTTTTTTCTAAAAGAAAAAGTATAACATTTTTTCTTTAGAATTTTCCTTCATTTTTATCTTATAGGAAAACACAAGAAATATTTAATAGGATTCTGCAACACCGTTGGAAAATAACAAAGCTGGTACAAACCACAGTATGTAATATAAGCTTACTTGGAAATAAAGAAGTAGATTTGCTGCAGGCATAGTTCCTCCAGTAAAGAAGTATCTCGTAATCCAATCATCTTCATTTTTGTCCTTCATTTATAAGTAGCAAGTAACAATAATTAAATGAATAGTATCTTTGAGAACTCAATTAGTTATTAGTCCTATTAAGGTATCGACGAATATCACAAGCAAAAACAACTAAAATAACTAAGGCATTATATGAAATTCACCTCAAAGTGGTAGGCAAATGCTTTGTGACAGAAATGATGAACAAATAAAAGGCTATCACCATCTTTCATCCATTTGGATATCTTGTTGAGAAGATCTTTATAGTTCTTCATATGCTGTGTTAAGGTTAAAACTGAATCAAATTTAACAAAACACACCTTCAACAATGCAGATTATTTACCCACAAAATCTAACCTCAAACATTTCTATGGAAAATATTCTGTCATAAGAAGCTTCCATTTCAAATGTGCTAATGTCTGCAACAATGATATCCACATTTTGCAGCTGCAGCTCCCTGACAAGATGGCAATGGAACAAAGTGATTTTGATCATCATACAATATAGAATTAAATAACTATAAACTATATGACTTGCACAATATCTGAAGTAAATGATACAATATCAAGAAATATACAAGCATTTCTCCTCAATATAAGCTTTTTGAGTCGCGGAATTGCAGATTCCGGTAACCCTGGAATTACTGTAATTCTTGGCAATGTATAAAGTCAATGACCCCCAACCGCATCCGACGTCAAGAACTGTATGACCATCTTCCAGGTTTGATCTCTCACAATACAGTTTCAACATTTCTTCTTCAGCATCTTCTAGTGTCTTTGAGGCAGAAGAGAAATAACAAGAACTGCACCAGTTCATACATATAGGAACGTTACATAAATCATAAGCTTATGTGCATATTTGACTAGTGTTTTTCTTTACGCAAATATTTCACATTGCCAATCAATTGCATCCATCACACATTCATCAATTTAGATCATAAAAAATGATTTGCTTATAAAGAATCTATAAACTTCTGTTAATTTTAGCTTTTACTCCTGTATACCTTAATTAGTACAGCAAACCTACTTTATCTTAAAAATGTTTCAATATCAAAAAAGTTAAATGTGTTTTAATTCTTATAAAATCTCAAAATTTTATTTTTAGTCTCTGTAAAACTTTTCTTCCACTTTTAATTCCTACAATACTTTCCGTCAACAGGGTTAATTAGAAACCGAATTAGGAAAAGCTAAAAAAAAACTAAAACTGGAAATTTGGAACTAGAAATCCAATTTTAACCTCATTTTTCCATACACTTCTATTATAAGTTTATAACACACAGTGTATCTAAAATGGTTGGTAGAATTCCAATAAAGTTTTGATTTATTTTGATTTTACTAGGATTCAAAATTGTTGGCAGAAGATATTCTGAAGGCTAAAAATCCGAGAAAAATTTCTGAAACTAAAAAAGAAATTTTAAAATTTTATAAGATCTAAAAACATAATTAAAAAAAAAAAACTCAAAAAGTACTACCTGTATTTGAGATTATTTCCAAGAACCAGCCTGAAAAAAGAGGTTGGTAATTCATAATGTTGAGATTTTGGCTTATCAGTATTGACTGCAATAGGCAACTCTTGTAAAGCTGAAAGAGTATCATATCAACCATTAAAACAAAGATCACGTTCTATAACAAATTCCTAAGCTTTCATTTTCATAAGTGATTATAAAATGGGGAAGATGAATATAGAAGAAGAGAGAAAAAGAGAAGGAAAAGTACAATGTACAAATTGAAGAAGATGAGAGAGCTGAAGTTGAGAGGAAGATTGGTAACCAGAGCGAAGACGAGTAGCCAAAAGCAAACGTGTGAATCTTCTTATGAGAGCGTCAGGGAGCAAATTGCGCTCAAGTGAACCAAGCATCAGCTTCACCGTCGCGTTGTATGGTACCTGCATCATCCCTTCCATTGTTTCAATTCAAGTCCAACCACCACGCCACACTTCTTCTCTTTACACACACGTGATGGTAATCTTGGTTTCTACTATAAAACCTTATCTTTTAGTGGTTGTTTTATTTTTATTTTTAATTGGAGTTTTGAACTATTTATTATTATTAATTTATGAAATTGTTTTTCTTATTTAAAAAATGGGTTTTGATTTATTTTTTAGATTTTTAAACAAAAAAATATAATTTGATATATTTTTAATGACTTGACATAAAATTTTATGATATAAAATTACCTAGATTCATTAATTATTCATATATCATTAATTAATTTAAAAGTATGAAGAAAAAAATTGAAATTGAAATATAAGTTTTCACGACATTTAATTCTAATTTCATGTGTATTAATCATTCTAGATCATCGTATCATATGTCACGTTATTTAAAACATCAAACATCGTCATTTTTTAGTTAAAAAATTAAAGGAATAAATCAAAACTATAAACTTTTAAAATAGAAAATTATTTTCATGAATCAATAAAAATAAGGTAACTAAACTGTAATTAAGTCTTTATTTTTCCATTACTTATTTTTTTTTGCCTTTATTTTTTCTTTGGAATTTGGAAAACTAAAGATATATTTTGGTGCTAAAAATATCTTTGTGGAAAACAATATATATTATTGCATTGAGAGCAATATAAAGCTCTTTATGATAAAAATTAGTTGTAACCACTTTAATAAAAAGGGTAACAAAAAATAAACAAATTTTGTATTGATATTATAAAATAATAAATAATAAGAAAAAATATTTAAAAATAATAAAATATATTTTATAATAAAAAAAAATATTTGTTATTAGCTATTGGCATAAATATATAGTAGAATAGTACATACAATTGTTTTTAGAAAAGTAGCACAAACAATATTAATTTAGAGGAGATAAAATTGAAACAACACGTTATATCGCATTAAAAGAAAATCAAATTTACTATCAAAATGGATATGCTGCTGAAAATTTTGGTGTTGGTCTCTTTAAAATAAATATTACTTCTATAATAAAATATATAAAAAATTGATACATATGGTCTTAAATTAAATTTGAATACACAAACTTTTAGTTACTATTTATATTTATATTTTTTATTTATTAATCTTCTAATTTTTATAAGGATAATGCTTTAGTAATCTAAAATTCTGTTGAAAGATAAGTAAAATTTGGTTAAAAGTTATTTTAATCAGAATTCAAACTCGAGTTTTCTTGAACGGTTTGTTTATATTTGGTTTATTTGTGTTTCATGTTATAAAATTTAAAAAACATTATGTTTGATTTTTATCAAATGGATGAGATTTACTTTTAAAAAATTTCAAATTAAAATGTACTTTTGGCATCTCAAATTTCACAATTCCGTGATTTTAGCATTCCTATTTTGAAAATATATAGCAATTTTGTTTACGCTATTAGAGGTGGGAATAAATAATGTCATCTGACATTAGTATATGACATGACTCGACCTATTAAAAGTTTAGTTTGACCATGACTTATTTAATAAAAAGTTTAGATTCAAGTTTTTAAAAAAGTTTATTTATTTAAAAAATTTAGGGACTAAAAAATTGAATTTTTTTTATATGACTAAAATAAAAATTTAAAATTTTATAGAAACTAAAATTTATTTTATCACTTTTTTTTAAATATGTTATAAAAAGTGAAAAAAATGAATGTTATGGTTGTACTAACTGAACAAAATACACGTTTTTTTATAGTTTATTAAACTTTTTACTAGCTCAACAAAAATCGATGTTTATTAAAAAAGTCAAATCAATATTTAAAATAAAACTTTTGACATGTAAGTCTCTTTCTTTAATTGTTCTAAGTAGGTCTCCCCTATTTAAACAAAAATCAGATTAATCCAACTTATTTCTACCGTACTTGACTCCTATAAAACATATTTAATTGTAAAATAGAATGAGAAAAATTAAATATTATTGGTATAAATAGCTCAAATAATCTACAAAAATTATCCTAATAAAAAGATACATAAATAAATAGTTATTTTATCAATATAACTGTTGCATCCTAATCGTAGCCATCACTATTAATCCATTCTTTCTCAAATTTCAAAGAAATTTTTTCTATTTTATGTATTATAGACAAATATTTGTTTCGTGTATAATAAATTTTGAGTAGTTTTTTTTTCGGAGCTAATAAGTGCTATATTGGCGATTAAGAAAAAGTGGTATAACATTTGGTTATAATGTGATTTAAGTTTAGTGGTCATTGTTTTTTGAAACTCAGAGCTTGTCCCTTAAAGATTTCAAAATTGATAAAAAAATTGTATTTATATTACCTTCAAAACAAAGTTTCTTTGTTCTCATATTATTATAGAAGAAAACTGTTGCTGCAATTTGTTGGCTAATTTTAGTATTTCTTTTAAGAGATTTGTCTAGTGTAATGTTCCTTGATCAAATAAAATTAAACTTTCTAATTTTAGATGGATTTGCTTGTTGAACCTAGCTTCTTTTTCATCTTTTGCAGTTGATTGTTAAAGTCGGTAGAGAGAAGAGAGAGAGTGTGTGTGATGAGGAAATGTTATACATATGATATATTTTCTTGTGACAGAAAATAGGCACACAACCAAATAAAATTAGTTTAGCAATAAAAGTTTATATAATTATTGAAGTATTCAGCCTAGTTGAACAGTTTATTTTCCCTGTCAATAAAAAAAAAAGGGACAAATCAAGAGAAGAATGGTTTCGGGCTTTCTTTATTTCTTTCTGAAAAGAAAGTGTGCAACCATCCATTCTTCGCCATTATTGTATCCAAAAAGTTCTGCTACAGCTATGAAAAATGTTCTCCAATATACTGTCCATTTAGTAGCTGAATCTTTGCCATATGTTGATTCCATAATTGGCTTGATGGAACTCATGTTCTTATCCATTCTTTTGAGCCACTCTTCACTGCAACGCAAATTTGTTTTTGCTTCAGTAATACATTTCAAACTTGCTATGTAAACAAATAAACTATGGATGGAATATGACATATTGAGCAATTTAGCATATTCCAACCTGGTCTGTGCATAGTGTTTCCCATTTACCAGCCAATGGTCTACAACAGTAACATCATCCTTCACACATCACCAAAGAATTCAAATTACAATTGAGCAAAATCTGGACGAGATATAGAGACTTTTATTCATTTTTTGTTTTCTAAAAGAAATAGTAAACTTTTTTCTTTTGAATTTTCCTTCATCCTTATCTTATAGGAAAACACAGCAAAAGCATTGGGAAATAACAAAGCTGGTACAAACTACAGTATGTAATATAAGAAAGCTTACTTGGAAATAAAGAAGTAGATTTGCTGCAGGCATAGTTCCTCCAGTAAAGAAGTATCTTGCAATCCAATCATCTTCATTTTTGTCCTTCATTTATAAGTAGCAAGTAACAATAATTAAATGAATAGTATCTTTGAGAACTCGACTAGTCTTATTAAGGTATCGAGAGTATCGACTAATATCACAAGCATAAACTACTATCATTCTTGGGTCACTTTCAAAACCAAAATGTGTTCCAATAAAATGGGACAGGGATAATTTTGACAATGTTTTTGGGTGAAACTCAAAATTAAAAATATAAGTTTTATAATTCTTATTTTGTTTTAAAATTAACTTGGATGACTAGTTATTAGATGTCAAAGTCACTCAAACAACTATTGATTACCACATCTTTGACCGTCACTATCAACAAATGTCAGCCACCACTTGATCATCGACTACTCACCTCCGACCACTACCATTACCATCATCAGATACTTCCGACAAATAGCAACCACTGTCTTCCATCATTACCATTAACTATTGCACACTGCCACCATTATCGACCACCTACTTCGGATAATAGTTGACCAACACCGTCCACCGCTTCGATCACCATCAATCAATCACACTCCAACCACAACCTTCAACCATCGACTACCTCTTTCAACAACTATAACTACAATAATCACCTTTGACAACTATGACTCTTGACCACTATTATTAAAATTATTATAAATAAAACTATAATTTCATAATACTTGAATTATTTTAAATTAATTAAAAAAATTATAATTATTTTTATTTAACAATATATTTGATGAATTTATAATGAAAGGATGCAGTGAGAATAATTTAATTCAAAAAATAAAAACCAAAAACTGAAACTAAAAAGATAAAAAACTCAAAAATGAAACCAATTCATAAAACCAAAAACTATCCTCCTAATATGATTAAGGCATTACATGAAGTTCACCTCAAAGTGGTAGGCAAATACTCTGTGGCAGAAATGATGAACAAATAAAAGGCTATCTTCTTTCATCCATTTGGATATCTTGTTGAGAAGATCTTTATAGTTCTTCATATGCTGTTTCAAGGTTAACACTGAATCAAATTTAATAAAAACACATTTTGAACTTTCAATGCAGATTATTTACCACAAAATCGAACCTCAAACATTCCTATGGAAAATATTCTGTCATAATAAGCTTCCATCTCAATTGTGCAAATGTCTGCAACAATGATATCAACATTTCGCAGCTCCAGCTCTCTGACAAGAGGGCAATGGAACAAAGTCATTTTGATCATCATCATACAAAATTAAATTAAATAATTGTAAACTATATTACATGTATAATGTCTGAAATCATATGATACAATTATATGAAGAAACAATACAAGCATTTCTCCTCGATATAAGCTTTTTGAGTAGTGGAATTGCAGATTCCGGTAACCCTGGAATTACTGTAATTCTTGGCAATGTATAAAGTCAGTGATCCCCAACCGCATCCAATGTCAAGAACTTTAAGACCATCTTTAAGGTTTGATCTCTTGCAATACAGTTTCAAACTTTCTTCTTCAGCATTTTCTAGTGTCTTTGAGGCAGAAGAGAAATAACAAGAACTGCACCAGTTCATACATATACCATGTTACATAAATTATAAGGTTATGTGAATATTTTACTATTTTTCTTTATGAAAATGTTTTATATTACCAACAAATTGCATCCATGATACATATAGTTGTCAATTGATGATTGCAGAAAGTAACTACTTGATGACATTTTTTATTCTCATACATAAAATTTACATCATAATATAAAGAATCTTGACACTGCTGTCAATTTTAGCTTTTACCCCTGTATACCTTAATTAGCACAGTATACCTGATTTGTCTCAAAAATGTTTCGTAATCAACAGATAAAAACAAAATAATTCAAAAGTACCTGTATTTAAGATTATTTCCAAGAACCAGCCTGAAGAAAGAGGTTGGTAATTCATAATGTTGGGATTTTGGCTTATCAGTATTGACTGCAATAGACATCTCTTGTAAAGCTGAAAATATAAGCAAAATTAATTTATATTTTTTAAACTTAAGTATAATTTTAACTCTTCTGTTTTGTTGTTCGTAATTTTAGTTCTTAAAGGACTAAAAAAAAGTAATTTATTTTTTAAATTTAAGATGTTTTCTTTGATTTTTAATTTTAACAATGTAGTAATTAAATAAGGTGACGTGGGCGTCATGTCATATTCAATTTGTTTTAATTACTTAAATTGGTTAAATTACTTTTTTTTAGTCTTTTAATTAATTTTTTGATTTCATTTTAATTTTTTAATTATTTTTTTGTTATATTTTGATTCTTTAATTATATGTTAGTTAAGTTGACCATTTTCATTAATTTATATAAAAAAAGTTAATTTTTGTTGTCTTTTTTATCTTGCTGATTTTCAAATCTATATACCAAAAAATTTATGATATTTTTCAATATAAAATCTGAAAAAATTATCAAACTTATAATCTTCAAACACAATCTTTCAAATCCATAATTCAAAGTCAAATTCATACCTTTTCAAACTCATAAAAAAAATTATTTTTTTTTGTTAATTTACAAAAGGATTTTAAACAAGAAGAGTCACTCTTATTCACCAATCTTATATTTATTTCTTAATTACTCAATTCGTATCGTTTTAAGGTTGTGTTATGATTTTTTTCAATTTTTACGAATTCAAAGTGTTTAGACTTGAGTTTTTCGATTTTTTTATTGTGTTTGACTTTAGGTAGATTTGTATTTTTATATGTATGTTGCTGTTATTACATAAAATTTTGTCTGGGATCTATTTTTATGTTTGTGTTTGACTTACTACACATTCTTTTTATTTTAAGGTTGTATTTGAATTTCATGTCAAATATTCATTTGATGTCGTTTATGCTTGTTTTGGATTTGAGGTTGAGTTCTATGAATTTTTTTGATTTTTTGGATTAAATGGGGTGATGAATTTCGGGATTTGGATTATGAAGATGATAAATTTACTAATTATTTTTTTTAAATATTTAAAAAAAATTAAAAAATATATTTGTTGATTCATATCGAAATTCTAAAGAACGAAAATTGATTTAGGAATTTTTCATTTTTCTAAGTTTGAAATGTTATAGATTTTATAGTCTATTGTTTTGAAGATGATAAGTTTGATGAATTTTCTTATTTTTTAAATTGAATGAAATAAAAGAAATTATAGGTTATGAAGTTTAAAAATAGGTGAGATGAAATATACGACAAAATTTAATATTTTTTTTAATATAAATTAACAAAAATGACAAACTTGACTAAAAAAAATAGTTAAGAAATTAAAATAGAACAAAAAATAGTTGAAAGATTAAAGTAAAATAAAAAAAATAAGTTAAGAGACTAAAAATGTAATTTAACCGTAAATATTTAAAATAATTATAAAATAAGTTTAATATGAGATGGTTTGCACACTCGGACACATCATCACCAAAAAGTCAAAATTGAAAATCGGATATCATTTCTTAAATTTTTAAAATAAATGAATCAAAATTGTAAATAGTAAAATAGAGAAGTTAAAATTATGGATTGAACAAAATAGGAAACAAAAATTACATTTAAGCAATTTATTTTTATAAAATTCTCATATTTAATGATAATATTTTTATTTTATATATTTAGATGAGATAGTAACTATTTTCAGAAATTCATAACACTAATGCAATATTTTAAATTTGAATATAAAATCTTATATACAACTCTATAATATCAATATTTGTGGGTTTAACTATAACTTAGTAATTTATTAGTATAATTAAAGCAATAGAGTTAATTATGTAGATTAAGCGTATGTCTGGATTTTATGAAAACAGCGGCGTGGATGTGAAAAAAGGAGAAGGAAAAGTACAATGTACAAATCGAAGAAGATGAGACAGCTGAAGTTGGGAAGAAGATTTGTAACCAGAGCGAAGACGAGTAGCCAAAAGCAAACGTGTGAATCTTCTTATGAGAGCGTCGGGGAGCAAATTGCACTCAAGTGAACCAAGCATCAGCTTCACCGTCGTGTTGTATGGTACTTGCATCATCCCTTCCATCGTTTCAATCCAAGTCCAACCACCACACCACACCACACTTCTTATGTGTCTTATTGTGGTAATGGTAAGAATAAATAACAATATACAAACACGTTGTGGTAAAGTTGGTTTCTAGAACAATTGATGTACCTTGGACTAATTGACGTATTTGTCCAAGTTGGACCAATTTAATTTACCTCGGAGAGAAGGTTTCGATAGTTTTTGTAGGAGTAGATGAGTTTTTTTTCTTATATATATATATATATATAAACTGTATTTTTTTTTACTCATTTTAATCTTTTTTCTCAAATATTTTTCATCAACAATTTTAATTTTAATTTTTAAATCAATTAATATGTATGGTTTAAATTTTGTAATTATTTTTCGCGTGTATATTTAAAATAATATAATAATTTATTTCACAAAAATTTAGATTTTTTTAATAAAAGATGAATTAAATATAACTTTTTAAAATTTTTAGTGCTTAAAAATTCGCATTTAATTCATCTTTTATTTAAAAAATTCTAAATTTTTATAGAAAAAAATATTTCTATTGTTCTAAATATACATACAAAAATTTGAATAATATACACGAGTTGACTTAAAACAAATACTAAAATTGTTGATACCAAATATTTGAGGGACAATTTTTTGAAGAAAAATTTTAGATGAACTAAAAACAAACTGTGATGTATTTATATACACCAAAAACTTATTTAACCCTTTTTATTAATTGTATATCTCTCCCCAAAATTAGTAAATTAAATTAAATAATGATTCTGCCAATTATAAATTTTCATCTAAATAGATTAATTATGATTTAGACAATTTTAATTTTAATTATTAAAAGGTTTAATATAACTTAAATAAATGAATTATGACTTACTAATTATAATTTCTATAATTTAATATTGTATTTTTATATAAATAGATTAACTATGTCTTCAAAAATTTAATTTCGATAATTCAATGATATATTTCCACTTTAATTGATTAACTGTGATTTAGAAATTATTTTTTTCAATACAATTACTTTTCCCTTATTTAAATTAAAAATCAAAATAAAAAATTTAATTTTTATTTGTTGTTACAACGAATGTCAAAGTCGGTTAAGCTTTTCTCGATTATTTAAAAAACTAAAAAATATATTTTTTAGTTTGTTGTGAGTAAAAATATCAAAATCGGTTAAATAAAACACCACTGTTTTTTTTTTTTAAGAAATATAACACTATTACTTACTAGTCCTTTATCTTTTAATTAAATTGAAAATGGGATATTTGTTTCACGCATTCATGTACAAATACCGAATTTCTTATAGTGGACTACATATGCTGGCCAGCCTGATTTTTTTTTTAACAAAAACATTTTTACAGCCTGATTTTTTTTTTAACAAAAACATTTTTACAAAACTGATTGCTATATCTACAAAATACAAATACCCTTCCTTTTTCTTTCTAGATGTTGGATGAGTTATAAGACATTCTCTATTTTAAATTGGAGTATCGTATTCTCATCTTAAATATTTTTATATTAACAAAAGTGTATTTTCTTTTTCAATTCACAATGATATTTGAACACAATAAATTTTCATGCATTTATTCAACATATTATTTTATCTTTATTTCTCTTCTATCACATATATATTATATTGTTCTCTCTATTTCTTTCTCTCTTAAAATTTAAGAGAGGTGTTTAAGTATCTACAACTAATTGTGTCCACTCAAATATTTTAATAATATATAATTGATCTAAAAAGTCATTTCCTTCCACAACGAGGGTAAAACTCGATGACACGGTTGGGGTTGCATTTAGACACCGACACTAGTTACAGTGCAAAGAGAAAAAATAACATGCAAAAATAGCAAAATTTCTCTGTGTTAAAGTCAAAATGGCGATTATGCCATCCGTATTTACAGTGTATGAGTATATATGTCAAAATAATGTGTTTGAATATCATTTCTCCAAATATTACTAGGGTAAACCATAATTTAAGTCTCTGAAAGTATAGTATCATGTTTATTTGGTCACCGACTCATCCAAAATACTCAAATTAATTACTGAATTATCAAAATAGTTATTGAAAGATACAATTTATTATCATAAAAGTCATTGAAAAATACAATTTATTATCATAAAATTTCTTGAAATATATAATTTACTCTCAAAATAATTCATGATCATTATAACATCAATGATAAAATTGATTGACATTTTGATTATTTGATAACTAATTTGAGTTTTTAAACGAGTAAAGGATCAAAGTTACATCATCCTATACTTTCATAGACTTAAATGGTGGTTTATCCAATATTAGGTGCACACGTGATTTAGTTAGAAACGTGAATAAGTAAAGGTGTCATGTATTATGGTTAAGTCGGCTGCTATAATTAGTATTGTTTAGGAAATCAAATGTTAAATGTAGAGGTGGTGGCAAACACATAAATAAAAAGAAAAATAAAGTTTTAGTGCATATTTATAGATATCGGGTTTTGAAAAGAAAAAAAATCCTATTCATATATATATATATATATATATATATATATATATATATATATCATGTCTCATAGACTACCTCTGTCTTAACCACAACTTCTCGTCGTTTGTGTGCCTTCATCTTCGCCACAATGACACCAATGCCTACCAATCATCTTCATCACTGCTCCCATTTGCAACCTCCTAGTTCGATCACACCTCCCTCCGTCTCAATTTGCTCATCTGTTTGATCCCTCCGTCTTTGTGTCTCCATTTGTCTTCTTGTTGGTGCTTGACAAGGTAAAGCTCCAATCTTCTTTATTCTTCATTTTTTCTTTAACTATGTTGCCTCTCAAATCTTACATTTAAATTTTTTATTATTTTCCTCATGAAATCACATCAAGTGTTCGAACCCTTATGATTAGGTGCTTTTTCAGACTCATTTCATGCTCGAGGTCACGTCGCAAATTTTAAAAATTGGCATAAAAGGCCCTACATACAACATTGGTTGCTACGACACACTTTTTCTTTTCTTGTACTAAAATTGGTGTTAAAAGTTCAAAAAATTGATGTAAATTGTATTTTGCGCACTAGTGTCCGTTAGTTTATTCAAAACCATCAAGTATGTCCCACGTGTCATTTTGATATATAGAGTAGGTTGATTGAATCATCTATATAAAAGTCAAAATTAAAGTTTCAGACACATTTCTCCTCCTCCTCACTTTTGTCTCTCTTTACAGTAAACTCAAACACCCTCAATTTGCAGTATATATTTCTTATGTTAGAATTTAAAACTTACATACCTTAATTTATTTGATAATGGTGTTCAATGTTGTCATGTTTCACTCTACATGTTTTCTCTTTGTTTACTTTATCACTAACATTTTGTAATTGTATCATTCATGGTTTGGTTTGTTTGGTGTATTTGGTTTCAAGCATGTATTCTTAAGACTTATAATTTGTCTCTTAAGGAAAAATGTGTATGAAACCTTAATTTTAGTTTTGATATGAGTGATTCAGATAACCTAATTAGTATATCAAAATGATACCTAACACATATTTAATGTTTTTTGGATAAAATCAACGGAAATGATCTAAGTGGCTAACCAAATCATAGTTGAGGACTAAAATAAAAAAAAAATTAATTAAATGATCAAAACAAAATCTAAAAAAACAATAAAATGAAAAAAAAAGTAAATTAGTCAGAAAAAATTTCCATTACAAGAACGTTTTACATAAAAAAAAATACACAAACATTTGAAGAACTAAAATCGCATGCGTAGCCTAAATTAAAGGCATCAAAAGGCCAACAATGTATAAAGAGAATAAAATGCTTAAAAAATGAATTTTCGAACATAGTGACACAATTTTAATAAAAAAAAAAAAAAGAATAGAGTGACACAATTAGAAACCAAAGGCTCACAATCTACTAATAGTTGATATACATCCACGGGTGTATCCGCCTTTATAAATTAATTAATCATAGTCCAAAATGGTAGCCCTATCCCTATATATTATTCTTCAAAAAATAACATGATTATAAATCAAGCAACAATCCATTCCTTTGTTTTTGGAGAAAATAGAAACGTTCTTTCATAATGTTAATTAGGGATGAACGTTAGACCCAGATCTAGTTGATACCTGTAAAAAAAATCTGTAATGGGTAGAGTAAAAATCCGCATAATGGATATGGGTATGGGAACGGGTAATTACCCGCAAAATTGAACAGGTATGTGTGCAAGTACGGGTACTATAATATCCACCCGCTCCGCACATATAATATTATTATTATTATTATTATTATTATTATTAGTAGTAGTAGTAGTATGTAAGTTTGTTTGAGCTTAAATAAAAATGATTTTTGTTTTAAATAATTTAGAGATTATTTTTTAGAGATTTTTTAAAATATGATTTTTTAACTCCCGTTTGTTTACTATTATTAAAATGATTTTTTTTTACAATAATTTTTAACATGTTTGTATACAATTTTATAAAAATAATTTTTTTAAACTACAAAATTACCATAAAGGACATAAAAATGATTTTTAAGAAAACATGTGTGTTTGAAAAAAATATTTTTTATATGATTTTTCTAAATACACAAATGTCTCTCTACTATCTCCCCTTCCAATCTCTATCTACTATTTCTCTCACTCTCTACTATCTCTTGTCTCTCTACCTCTCATTTTTATTCCAAACAAATCAACGAATTTAGGTAATTCATTTCTTAATTTTCGGATCCCCCTGAAAAATAAACATATAAGTAAATCATCACGAAAATATGTTAGTAAATAATAATAGATTTTGGAGGTCCTGTTCTAATCTTAAAAATTGGGCTCTTAATAAAAAAAAATACAATTTTAATAATTAAAAAAATTTGAAAAATAAATTTTTGTCCCTATACACATATTTGATTCTGGTGAAGAGGTAAATAATTATGATTTTATATTTAAGAGTTTTTTTATATTATTAATCGTGACTTTATAATTATAAATAACTAATATAATACATATATCAATTTTTTTACAGATCTCAGATAATACCGTCCAAGGACTTGCAACTTCATAAAATATTTTTTCGTAAAACATTATTTTTGATGTTTTGATATTCATTGTAGTAATGTACTAATGTTGGATCAATATATATTTTGGAAGTTTTGAATTAGACAATATTTTGGAAATTTTTTTAAATTTAATCACAAATTATTTATCGATATATTTTTATTAAAGTGTGGGTAATGAGTATGGGTACAAACACTTGAGTACCCAAAGGACAAGAGTACAGGTATTAAAGTTGATACCCATGAAGATACGAGTACGGATATTTTTTTAAACTGCGGATATGAAAACGGATACTTTACTATTCTACCCATACCCTACCCACTGTCATTCCTAATCTTAATGCCTTATACCATTCACATGAGTACAATTAAATATTTAATTTCGCGGTATAAATGATAAAAATTACGATCACAAAAAAAATCAAATATGCAGCTCCTCACAAGAACTATTGGTGGTTAATTAGCTATGGGCTACAAATATGCTAAAACTTTTAGCAAAAACCTGGATGAGTATGAGTGCCTACGTAGGTTGTTATTACATAACTTGGATCATCCACATCTCTCTCAACTCTCTTTTTCACTTGGCATCCATTCACTGAACACCTATAATAGTTCCTGTAATCAAATTAGAAAATTTTAATTAACATGAATGTATATGTTTTTAACTGTAGTGCAATTATTTTAGTCATAAAAATATCGAAAATTAAATGTTTTAATGTTCTGTAACTAAAACATACACATAATTCTGTTTGATAAAATTTGTTGAAAGCTTATAATTTATAGTTTATAACTTATAGTTGTTAAATTAGATGAGTATTTTAATAATGTTTAATGGTTCCATTAGTTTAAGAATGTAAAATGACATAAAAGAATATTTTTAATTAATTAATGCTCAAAATATTTTAAAAATAGTAATTTAAAATTTATTTTTTTATTGATTTAAAATTTATCAATCTGATATATATATATATATATATATT
>JBBPBO010000004.1:74445100-74461088 GCA_037974295.1 Cicer cuneatum
ATATATTATATCTATTTATTTATTTTAAAATAAAATAAATAAACATATTAGTTATTTTAAAATATTAATTACTTTAAAATTTAAATTATGTATAAATAATTCAAAATTACAATAAATACATTAGTTGTCAATCACATATATTATTTATTTAGCTAATTTATTTATTTTATATTATAATAAATAAATTATTTTAAATTACTTACTTTTAAATTAATATTTATTAAAATTATTTTAAATTTTAAATTATAAAAATTAGTTATATATAAATTATTTTAAATTTATAAAATTATTTATTTTAAAATATAATAAATAAATAAATTATAAAGAGTAAAAAATAATTTTAGTTACAACAATAAGAGTAAAATTGATAAAAAAAAAATGATAAATTATAAACTATAAACTCATAAACTATTTAAATTAGCTTATCTAAAAACGTCATAAGCTACAAACTAATAAATAACTTTTACCAAATAGAGCTTATATTTTATAAGTTGTAAGTTCGGTTTTTGGTCTTACTATACACTTCGAGGTAAGATATAAAAATAAACTTGTAAATTTATAGCTTATCATTTTTTCTTTCAATTTTTTTACTTTTATTATTGTAACTAAATCATTTTTTCCTTTTTAATTTATTTTTTATTCTTGTAATGAAAATCATTTTTTATAATTCATTTTTTTACCTTTATTATTGTCATTCTTTATTATAGATAAATAAATAATAAATCAAATCAATAAATTTTAAATTAATAAAAAAAATTAAATTACTATTTTTAAAATATTATAAACATTAATTAATAAAATTTATTTTTAATTAAAAATATTTTTTTTGTCATTTACACCTTTAAACTAATTGAACTGCTAATTTTATTAAATATTTTAATTAACTTAACAATTATAAACTATCAACTAATTTTATCAAAAGAGTTACGACACTTAAAGTCCCAAGCCTGCTTTTTAAGTGTTGGTTGTAAACAAAACTCAAATTTAATGTTAAACAGTATCGAACTTTATTCTAAATTTGTTTGGCCACTTTTTTTTATAAAGACCAAAATTTATTAACCGAAATACAAAGTGTACTTCAATTTTTACACCAAGAGAGAAAATAAAGTCTAGATACAGGATTATAATAGAAAAACACTTTCCATCATTTGTTGAAGAAGCGAAGAGATTCTACCAAATCACATCCTCAAAAACCGACCAAAGAAAATTATAAAATTGGTACCAGTCCTTCAAGAGTCAAATAAGTAGAACCATCGTACAAAACACTTATTTTTAATCCATATTAAATGACATAATCAGTCAAAAGCGATTTCACACATATAATTTTTTTTAATGTATATGTATGATATCAATTGTAAATTTGTAATTGATTTTGCATATTAAAATTAATTATAATTTAAAATTAAAAATTGTGATTTTTTATTTTAAATATAATTTTTAAGTCAAAATTATAGTTGAATTCACTTTTATATTTATATAAATGTATTTTTATATAAATGTATTTAAGTATGAAGTATGAATTTTATTCGACTCATTTTAATTAATAAAATCGTTTATTTTTCATTACAAAACCAACTAAACATAGAAGTTACCTTGGATTGGGGCTGTTTTTTACCATCTTCTTTCCATACTTCCTCCACTTGAACCCATCGTCCAGAATTTCAACCTCTGACTGGGTTTTGAATGCAACTTTATCTGTAACTTCTTTCTTCTCACGTTCACTGCTGACATCGTCTATGTGGCACAAACCAACGACATAGAAAGAAATTAAATTTACTAAGAATTGTTGTGTCATGACAGAAATCCGCGGTAAATAATAGTTGTTGTTACTTGTTAGTCCAATATGATAATATTTCAATGTTTGAAGTTTAAACTTGTAATTTTAGAAGTGGGGTTCGAATTCTCTCAACTTTACTTGTAAAATATAAATGTAGTTAGTTATAGATTATAAAAATACGAGATTTTGTTATTTAATAATTTAGAGATTATATTTTAAAAAAAAATATAAATTATTTTGTCTTTAATTAAAATAATATCTTTTAAAAATTAATTATAAAAAATAATTATTTTTATAAGTTACTACAAAAACTTCTCAGTTAAACAGTTTTTAAATATTTTTTAAAAAAATTATAATAAACAAATGAATATTTTCAAAATGATTTTTATATAAAATAAGCTATAACAAACTAACTTGCAACTAAAGAAGATAATATTTTCCTTACCCAAATTTATTTAAAAAAAAAAATACAATTTCATTCAGGAATTTGGCTTACTGCTAGAAGACCCTTCAAGGTAGCTTCCACTTCCTCCGAAATTAGCTACAAAATCATTGGCTTGTTGATTTTCTTGGTTCACAACATGCTCAAAAACAAATGGGTCTGGATCATCATCTGGCCATTGATCATCATCAAATTTCAAATACTCAGAGAGCTCCAAAGGCCATTGATTAGTGAAATCGCTGTCAAGTGAATTTGGATTTTTATCTGTCATAATTATTTTGTTATTAGTACCATTATGAAAAGAAAGCATAGGGGTATATATATACACATTTATAATATTCCATATATAGGCTTTGTTTAATGAGGTACTTTCATAGTAAACTTCCTAAGAACTAAACTAGGAAGCTTCTACCTGTAACAGAAGAGGCATTGATACGTATCCAAATTGGGTGGGAAAAAAAGTAGTAGTGTGATAGAGCAAACTGAAGGTGGGGCATGCATGAGAATGATGAATTAATGGAAGACTTTCAAGTTATTTTATTATTGTGGAACAAGTCAAATTCTAACTTGTACCAGCTATTAAGTTTACGAGGATCCCCTGCTGAATGAGTGTCAATTTTCACTCATAAATATCGTAAATAATTGTTTAAAAGTTATTCAAATTCTAACAAAAATGGACGACGTTTATTTTAGTGATTCTTTTGATTTTTGCATATGAAATAATAATTTAATTGAAGTTATTTCGATAAAAATAAAAGAAAAAATAACGCGACTCTCTATATTTAACTCGTCTAACTAACATTTATTATATTATCGTATCACATACAAAAAATGAGTAGAATTATTAATTTATATTTTCAAAAAATATGATATTATTACACTTTTCAGAATTGACTTGAATTATATATTTGTTAAATGGGATAGCGAGTTTCGTGGTTAGACCAAACCCCATCACAACTGAGGATTGCAAGTCAAGGGCGATGGTGATATTTAGGACTCACGCTTGTTCCTTTGAACCACAAGTTTTTATTTAATAGTCTTGGCAACGAGCAGTAGTGATGTTTATGACTTGGTTTACTTACAAAACTAAATTGTTTTTTATAAGCTAAAAAAGGTGTTGTAGTGTGTCATTAAGCGTAGAAAATTCAACTCAATTTAAATGTTAGAACAATTAATTGGGGGTATGATTTATCTCGAACTGAATTCGTAAAATCCAACCAAACTGTTATTTGTGAACCAAGATGATTTTGTCCGAACATACCAAATTGCTATTATTAATTAATATAAGGACTATTGAAAAAAAATCAAATAGAATTAAATGTTAAGATTGTTTAAAAAAATAAAAAAATAGAATTAAATTGAACTACATAAAAAAGAATCAAACGTCGAGAGAATAATACACGAGCTAAAAAGTTAGTTTTTCACACATATTTTGCAGTTAAAAAAAATAAAAATATCAACAATTTTGGCTACCCAAAATTAAGAGTGTGTTGACAAATATTGAGAGTGTTAGTTAATGTTTAAAAGAGTGATGGCACTAATTTTAATTAAAATCGAGATTAAAAAAAAATGACTTTCTCCATCCACTTATATGGCTACAAGTTTTATGTTATCTAAAAACGTTTTTTCATGATAAAATATTTGATTCTATAGTATACATTTATGGGTGATTTTATTTGGAAATGTGTGAATCCCAATCCAAAATGATCAAAAGATTTTTCTCTCATTCTATGCTTCTAAAAATATACACATTGTTTTTAAAAGTGTACATTTGGACCAAATATTGAAAGATGGGAAAGGATACCGTGATTACTCACCCACTTCTATTTTTACTCACAACATATTAAATACACTCAATTATTCACTTTCGAAATGGAACTTCTGGTAAAATATTGAGTTTGTGATGGAAGGTTGGGACTAGCATCTACCAACAAAAACTCTCAACCATGAATCCCAATATTATAGGCCAGATTTATAAGACTGGACTTGCATCCTTTATCGAAGTGATTCAGATGATAAAAAAAAAAAGATGACACAGAAAATTAACCAATAAAAAGACACAAAACAAGAGTTAAATTAAAAAAATGAGTAAACCATGATTCGCTCTATTAAAAAAGCTCCCCCGTCTTATTTGACTACAATCAAAATACTTCATCCGTCAATATTATTCGTTAGAAGTGTTGATGTATCATGTTAAGTGACACAATGACAGATAAGCGTGAATATCACTTCATAAACTTTGTCTTTAAGTAATTAAATAAAAGAGCGTTTTTTAAGTAATTAAATAAAAGAGCGTTTTTTAAGTAATTAAAACAAATGAGCTTTTTTTTAAGTAATTAAAATCAATAACATTTTGTCAACTTTCTCCGTCAACTTTGTCTTCCAACCATAATCTTCCTTCTACACAACATCAACTACAACAACTCCGTTGCTCTTTCACCATTAAGTAAACCTAATTCCTCAGCCTCATGAATTTATATAAAAAAAACCACAACAATGAATATCTTCTTACATAAACAGAGTTGAAACATTAAATAAAAATATATGAAAGAAAAAAGAAAGGTGTGTGAAGAAGAAAAAAATGCCAAAAGGCGTCAAATAGCCGACCTTATGAAAAAGACAAGGAAATAACGTCTTTATGGAATTTTTCGAGTTTTTACAATTCTAATCGCAGCTCTTCTCCTACATTAGTATTTGATATAGCACTTGTTCATGTTTTGATTGTCGTTAACACCGACTTCCTGAAAAACTTCTTGTTATGTTATTTGTTTTACCATTTTTTGAATTGATCATCACCGCCATCTATTTCTTAAAATAAGAGATCGGGGATTAGAAATTTAGGAGAATAAATTATTTAAGTGGTGCATTTTTTGGATTTGTTGATTTTTTGATTGGAGAATTTGAGGATTTATGAATTTGGGGAAGAAATTGACCTCTTTACTATGCCTATTTGTTGTCAAAAACACTCCATGTGATGTGACATCCACGTATAAAAAGAGTATTTTGATTGATATTAGGCAAAATAAAGAGACTTTTTTATGGAGTGTAAATTTAAGGAGACATTTTGACCAACCCCTTACAATTTAGGAGCCAATTAGTGGTTTACTTTTAAAAAATAGGCTAAATTAGTCTTTTAAACCTAAATTTACGATCTCATTTGATATAAAAATCCATAAGATTCATCACATCTATGACTTTCAAATTCACAACTTACAAATTCATAAAAACCGCAAACTCATTATTTTTCCAAATAAATATTTTCTATAAGCTTGCAAAGTTATATTTTCATCAATTAGTTTTGAATCTCAATCTGCCATTTTCTTAATCTTAATCTTTCAAAAAAAAAATCTTAATATTAAATATCATCCCTTTTTAAGAAACAATTTTGTTCCAATTTATACATAAAAACCATAATCGTTAGGTAAAAGAGAAAAAGATAAAAAAAGAGTTCAATACCAAATGAATCAAAGAAAAATTTTGAAACAACTTTAATTAAAATTAGATTAAAAAAAAAATCAAATTTAAACAGAATGATTTGTGCCAATTCAATTATCAAGATATAGAAACTGAATTCATATCTAAAATAACAAAAAAAAAAGTTTTGTATGAAAGAGAAAAATATTGATTGATTTAAGAAAAAAGAGAAGAGAAAATGTGAAAAATATCTAAAAAGTTGAGAGAAGATGAAGGTATAGGAAATTGATTTAAAGATTTTTTATTTTTTCAAGTTTGAAAAATTATAGATTTGAATTTATAAGTTATGAATTTGAAAGACTATGAGTTCAAAGATATAAATTGTTTAAATTTTTAGGTTAAATAAAATCATAAATTTATAGATTTATGAATTTGAAGATGATTGAAATGAAAACATAACAAATTTAATATTTTTTATAATTAAGAAATTAAAATTAAACAAAAAAATATGGAGGGACAAAAATGAAATAAAAATAAGTTAAAAGAAGAAAAGACTAATCTGACCTTAAAAAAATGGAAGGCAATGATACGAAATGAAACATACCAGTAACACGAAACATAACAGTATCCCATTCGTGTGAGTGTTCTTTGAGCTAAGCTAACGCAAAACCCCTAAACCCTGCGATGCGGATGAAAAGGGAGAGGAAGAAGAAAAAGGGTGATGGCGGTCGCGAACAAAATGAAGAAAAAAAGACGACGTTGAAGGGAGCCGAGAGGTCAGCATATTTTGCACGGAGAGAAGCAGCTAAAGTATTGAAAACAGTACTCGATGGAGACGCTAAACGCCGTGCACTTGCATCCATCAAAACCCTCGTTTATCATCCCTCCGTCAGAAACAAGAAAGCCACATTCGCTCTCATCTGTCAAACCCTCAAGCGTAACTAACTACCACACTCTTTCTTTTCTCTTCTCTATGTTATTCATATTCGTTCATTACATTTTCAATTTATTTCTTTACTTTCACAGATCTTCCCATTATCAACGATGTCTTGCAATCTGCTTCTATTATCAACTCCAAGTGGAAGGTCATTACATATATATAATAATTATTTCATTTAATTTAACATAAGCGCATTAATTTTGACCTATGTAGCTCGAACACTTCATATACTACATTCAGTTACTTTCATTTTTTCAAATTAGTATCGGTTTCAGCATGTCAGTGTCGTGTTTGATGTTTTGAACTCTGTTGACATGTTGTTTTATCACACAACCAAACCTCTCATATACCGTTGCTTTTGCAGAGGCAACGAGAATTGATTTATATCATTGTCTATGATATCCTTTTCGGCCAGGTTAGTGAGATTCATTTCTGTCATAGTTTATTAGGACTTTTACTAGTACAAATTGAACTGTGTTGTTTCTCGGCATTTGTGAATTTGGTACTATAAGTGAGTTTTACAGTCAATTTGTGGTCACTTTTAAGGTTCTTAGGTTACAGGAAAAAAATATGGGGTGATTAATTGATTATCTAACTCAACTAGATTAAAATTTCTAGGGAGTTCCACTAGTTGGTGATGCAGAGAAGTACCTTATGCGCCACAAGGATGCCTTACATTCAACTCTGAAACAGATTTTGTCAAGGAAAAATGTCAAGACAGTTAAAGAGTTGTTTGCTCTTCATGAGGTTCCTGGTCAGTCTTCACATCTCCAACCCCACCAAAAAAACCCTTATGTTATATTTCTTTATATATATTAGTATATTATTGTTTTGTGAATTATGTCTCTTTACTGTTGATACTTGATACATTTCCATGTTGTGATTTCATGGCGTATAATTTATAAATGGGCATTTTCAAATTTGATACATTCTCATTTCTCAATGGATGCTTTTTTGAAAGCTATTACTCTTTAATTGTGAGAGTTGCCGGATTACTGCTCTACTGTCATAACAACTTGGAAGTTGTTCACATTTTTCTTGTGCAGATGTCTCTGTACCTCGAAATGTTCGTGTCAATACACTTAAACTGGATGTTGATTCTGCCTTAGTTGAACTTCGGAAAAAATACTCGGTATTTTTGTCAAAATATTTTTGATTATCAATATCCTACATTACATAGAGATTTTACTTTAGGAAATGAATTTATAAATGCCTCTCAGAGTGTACATCCTTGACTCAAATTACTGCTCTACATTTTGGTTGATGAGATTATGTTTTTGGTGTGTCAAATAGGTTCAAAAGGATGATTTAATTCCTGACTTGCTGATACTCCCTCCCGGAACTGATTTACACGATCATCCTCTTGTCAAGAACGGAAGCATATTTCTGCAAGTAGGAATCAACCTTCCTTTCTTCCTTTGTTATTATATAGACCTCGGAATAAAAAAACCGAACTTTTTGCTATTTAAGAAATATATTGATAGAGCAATTCTTGGTGCTTGTTATTCATTCTTGGTAATCTTTCACTGACACTGACACGAACTTAGGGTAAGGCGAGTTCCATGGTGGCACCAGCTCTTAGCCCTGAACCAGGTTGGGAGGTAAGTTATTGCTGCATTATTATATATGATGATACATGTAGATCTGATTCAATATATAGATATATTTCATGGGTGTTCTCCACTTTAGCTCCTCATTACCCTTGTTAACATCATCTTTTACCGTCTCATTTCTGATTTCTTTATCTTCTGGGTTTAGAGCTTTACACTATTGCTTGCTACATGTTCCTTTTCTTTTTATTTTCCTGAAAAAAAAAAATACTTAGTAAAAAAGTTTTCCTTTTTTTGTTTTTGGCAGTATGTTGTTAATGGATACATTGTGGAGTAGTTTCTCTATCTTTCTTGTTTTTTTATAGTTGTTTGTTAATCAATTAAGACTTAAGAGGTATGCGAAATAAGTTGAAAGAAAATAAGACTGCTATGGTCAGAGCTTTCAAGACCAAGATAATGGTGAAACAAGCATGTTTTATTCATTGTTGAATACATTGTTCTGCTTGTATGGACCCATTCCATTTGAGATAACCAACCATACTATTGGGAATTTGGGACCTTATTTCATGTATACTGTTTTTTACGCCATTGTAAGGCTATTAAGCACTGACACCAACACCGGTAAGGCAGTAATAACTTGGTAAAATGGAGATGGTTGTACGTTATCGCACTTGTCAGTTTCATGTCAATATCAAACACTTAGACCCACCTTCAATTGAAGTGTTGGTCAATATGGTTGCAAGGCCTCTAGAAAGTATTTTTTTTGCCACTATTGCTTTTAGTTAATACCATGTTACCTTGATTTATTTTTTCTAATTATTTATGACAATCCTCAGTAGCAATTAACTTTGAAACTCTGCAAGAATTGGTTAATGTTCCATGTGTAATTTAATTGCTAGAAGTCAAGCAATCAACTGCTATATACTTGCATGGCAATCTTAGCCGTAAACATAGTTGGAAATTGAGTGGATATAAAGAGTTTGTGTTTTACTTCTTCTGGCCCTGACTAGTTTTTCTCTTTAAATGTATTTCAAGGTTCTTGATGCATGCGCGGCACCAGGCAACAAAACTGTCCACCTTGCTGCCCTTATGAAGAGAAAGGGTAGGATTATAGCATGTGAGCTGCAAAAGGAAAGGATTAAACGCTTGAATGATACTATAAAGCTATCTGGGGCATCCAGTATCCAATATTGTGTTTATAATATTGAGATGCTTTTCAACCAATTTGGGTTTACACTAATCACAAATTTGGGTTTTTATTTAATCATACGTTACACGCTAAGTATTGTTCAGATCTCCTTCCGGCATACCATATCATGATGCATTTGTAGCAGAGGAGCATGCCATAATTTTTTATTCCATTTCTTTGGTTAATTTTCAGTTTGTGTTGCCATGCTTTAAACTTAACCCCAAGTTCAGACATACAGGTTCTCAATGAGGATTTCTTGAACATAAATCCCAAGGACCCTTCATATTCTAAGGTAAAGCATATTTCCAGGTCGTCTACACAGTTTTAAGAAAAAAGAAATATTATTTTCCATTCATGTTTTCTCTAGTTGGAATAGTTATCCCTCTTACCGAATGACTAATCCCCAGTTATCCCTCTTACCGAATGATTAATCCCCATTGTTTTAAGGACCCACATTTTTTTTTAAGTATGAGTTATCCGGTGTCTTTTTGTGACTTTGTCTACCAGATTGTAGTGTTACTTTGTTCAGTGTGTGTATCTAATTGTTATCAGATTTATCATTGCAGATAAAAGCTATTCTCTTGGATCCTTCCTGCTCTGGTTCTGGTACTGCTGCTTCTAGACTAGACCATTTGCTCCCATCTAAAGCAGCAGGTTATTATATTTAGTTTTACCTTCTACATTTTATATTATCGATATGGCTAGCAACATCGGAGCATAGGAACTGCCTCTAAATGAGCTGAAATTTGGCGTGGCATTTGAATTTTTTATAGTATATCGTATCTTAAAAATCACAGTTGGACATTATAGTACACAAATTAAATTCAAAGAAATACCATGACACAGATCAAAACTTGGACAATCTTTTTTCAATCAAAATGGAAATGGAAATTAAATATGATAAAAAATCTAACTGTCAACTTTTTATTGTGTAGGTCAGGATATTGATATGGAAAGATTAAACAAGCTTGCAGCTTTTCAGAGAAAAGCTCTTCAGCATGCCTTCCTTTGTGAGTTAGTTCGTTTCTCCTTGTCAATGCTATTTTATTTTATTTTATTTTATTTTGTTTCTAGATTATCTATAAATTTAAATAAGTGGGACATCTAAGAACTCTGTGTTTTCCCCCCCATTACTATATAGTCTTAAACATTTTTTATCCCTGAAAATTTAGATACAGTACTTAAAATGAATGAATTATTTCTTTGGCAGTTCCAGCTGTTGAGAGAGTTGTGTACAGTACATGTTCAATAAACCAAATTGAGAATGAAGATGTTGTAAAATCTGTTCTGCCCTTAGCCGAGTCATATGGATTCCAACTGGCAAAGCCCTTCCCCGAATGGCAGTGTCGTGGTCTTCCAGTGTTTGAAGGCTGTAAGTATTAGTACTCTCGGGCAGTTGCAGTTACTGGTCCATTTCTATCATATCATTTTGGTGGATTTTTAATGCTGCTTGTTTTCTTATCTCACAGCCGAACACCTGGTTAGGACAGATCCTGCCAAGCACGGCGAGGGTTTCTTCATCGCGTTGTTTTCCAAGAAAGATGCTAACCTCTCCGCGAGGTCAAATAATAATGATAATAGGACTATTCACCGTTCTACCAGAACCCGAAACTTGCGAAGGAAGAAACCAATGTTCATTCACCCTAATTTGTTCAGAATGTGGTTATATGGTCATCTAAACCGGTGTAGAATACAAGACAAATTGTTTAGTGGTTGAAATTGGAGGGATAAAAGAGCAGTCTAAGATACTATTTATTTTTTCTTTTCAGTGTAAAACCCGTTCAGAAAATCGATCATTGATTGAACTGGTTTTGTTGCTGCATTTTTACAGTTTTCCCGCATTTAGAAATGAAAGGTAAAAATGCTATTCCTTATTTTCTTTCTAAAAAAACAAAGTAACCTATGTTTAGACCCGAGGGCCATTAACGTGTTCAGAAAATGAAGAGTTGATCATAGTCTTTGTAGTTTGTACTGATGAAAGCTATGGAGAGACTGAACCTTTTTCTTACCAATGCATTGAATGTTTCTTGCTCCCTAAGACCACCACAACCTGCGGTGAAGAGCAAACATCTGATCCAGAACCTCTTACACCATCAACAATTGTTGGTCTAACTGCTGGTTAAAAAAGCATCATGTCCAAAGGCAATAATTGTTGCTATTTCTCAGTCTAAAAAGGATTCTTCTGCTATGAAACATCTTTGAAACAGACAAGGTAGGGACAACACTATATTATAGGTAGGGACAACACTATATTATGTTAACAAATAAATAAGTTACACGTTTCCAAATCCAAATAATTGTATTTGCTCCATTTATGCTCCCTACCTTTCAGGATAGAAAAATTGAAATGTTTATCTATAAGCCTTCTCAATATCGATTTTGTAAGCTAAGCTATGTCATTGTTCTTTCTCTTGTAATTTTTTGTCATTGTTCTTTCTGTTGTAATTTTTTCATCGTTTATTAGAGCAAGGATTAAAATAACCATATTGTAAATGTCATTCCCAACCAAAATGTTGCTTAAAGAATATTCCCGGATAGGATCTGAAACTTAAAAGCTTTGAGCACCTCTTCTTTGGTCACTTATTTCATAATTTCTTTAATGCCCTTATTTGTAAACACATTGTCTCTAAAATAAGCCACTCTGTTTAATGAAGACTTCTAGACAGATCCGTTAATTACTTCATAATATATGAGAAAAAACAAAAAGTGATAATAAAAAGTCTCTGGTGAAGAGAGAACCTGAGAAGATCCATATGATTAACAAAAGATAGAGGAACATAATCAACGGAAAAAAAAAAGATTGAAAAAACACAAGGTAATTAAAATCCATATTCATATTAAAGCACACATTACATCGCATGATCATCAATTCATCATATCAGGCAACTGCAAAAAGACACAACCATTGCCACAAAAACAAACTACAAAAAAACAGACATAACTGCTGCTCTGCAAACATGAAATGGAAGACACTCAACTCAAGCAATCTTAACCTCAATTGTCTTAGGCTTCTTAGGTTCAGGAGGAGGCAACTTCTTAACAGTAACAGTAAGCACACCATCTTCACAAACAGCAGAAATCCCTTCAACATCACCATTTTCAGGCAACACAAATTTCCTCATAAACTTACCAACCCTTCTTTCCATCTTCAAATACTTAACCCCTTCTTTCTCTTCTTCTCTCTTTCTCTCACCACTTATGAGAAGCACATTGTCATCTTCCACTTGAACCTTGATGTCACCAGATTTCAACCCAGGCATGTCAACAACGAATACGTATGAATTTGGATACTCTTTCACATCTGCAGGTGTTGCTGCCATTGCCTTTGCGTCCCGTACATAGGTTCGTGTTGGTGCGTTTAGGTTCTTCTCTGCTGTGTCATCTGTTAGGTTCATTATGTGGTGCAGTGTGTTGAATAGTGGTGAATCTAAACCCATTAATCTGAAATCCATTGCTTTTCTTGGGGGAAGTTCTTGTGTTTATTGCTCGTTTTGTTTTCGGTTGTTTTTGTTACGTGTTTGAAAATGGAGAATGTGTAGAGTATTTATAAGGGTGGTAGGAAGATTATGGGAGGTTCCAGAAAAAAGAGAAAAAAAAAACGCACGGGAAATTCTATTCTAGGAGTTTCGTGAGCTAAACTCAATGTTTCTAGTAGGATCCAGAAGAGAGGAGAATGAGTCTGTCGTGTATTATTGGGCCTTAAGGCCCATTTAAAAATGGGAGCCCATTAATTGAGCAACGGTTCCTCTCAATTCCTCGTGAAATGTTGTGTTTCATACATTATATATAGTAAGACGAGGTTTGGGAAAATAATAATGATTATAAATATAAACTAGAAAAAAAATATTAAATACAGAATGGAGAAATCTATTTTTTTTTTATAAACTTCAATAATTATCCATTTTTTAATAACCATTTCATTAAAAAATGCTAATACCATATACAAGTCTTTCATAAGAATCGAGAAACATAAAATATGTTATCATAAAAACTTAAAATGAAAAATGATTTAGGAATGAGAACCGTTATGTATTTATGCATAACATGTTGTTATAGAACCAATATATTTCTTCCTTATAGATAAATGGAATACAAATGGTGTTATGTATGTAATCTATATTATAAATCAAAATAGAGACTTAATTATAATAATACTATAAATCTTTTTGTTAAAAAAATAAAATGCATATGGATCAGTCTAACGGGGTGTCAAAAACCAAGCAATTCTTTTTATTTTTTAAAACCAAGCCATTCTTTTTATTTTTTCTTTTCATCATTCAGTTACTCCATTTCTGCTTTCAGTTATTATGATAGGAATTGACATATTTGATATGTATAATTTAATATAATTTAAAAATTAATAGTAAAAACAAAATATGGTATATATGACTACTAAACAAAAACTTAAATAAATTAAATATTTAAAAAAAGCATAAAAATTACTTTCATAAAACATAAAAAACATATTTTTTTTTTTTAAAATACACTTATTTAACACACATTTCAAATTTTGATCGGTTAAAATTCAAATAAAATCCATCAAATTCTGTAAATGCCATATGAATTTAATTTGACCAATATAGATTTTAACCCATAAAAAAAATTACGGTCAGAAAAATAATATCTTGCTAAGATAATCCAAGCTCCAAATGTATTTAGCCTTACATATAATCAAGCCGGAGAAGCAGTTGTATTACACACAAAACAGAAAATATACTTATAATTATTAATATCACATGTCACTGATATCAGACATGTACAATGACATGTCAGGTACAATGACACTCAAACAAAAAAAGAAAATACATTCACAAAATTAAAAGTACATATGCATACGCAGGACATACTAGTATATACTATTTATCGTATATTGGAAATCAAGCCTGGGAGTCAAGGTCATTACGGGCTGATTCATCAGTCTGAGGTTGGGCTTGGGCCTGAGTTTCTGGTCCGAGGGAACTAACTTGGACCTGAATAGTCTTGGGCTTCTTGGGCTCAGGAGGCGGCCTCTTAGAAATAGTAACAGTAAGCACCCCATCAACATAATTAGCACAAATATCATCACTATTCGCATTTTCAGGAAGCTGAAATTTCTTAAGAAACTTGCCTTGTTTCCTCTCCATTCGCAAATACTTAACACCTTCTTTTTGATCCTTATCTTTGTCCCTTCTCCTCTCTCCATTCACCACAAGCGTGCTATCATCTTCCATTGTTACTTTTATTTGTTCAGATTTTAACCCCGGCATGTCCACCACGAATTTGTACGAATCGGGGTAGTCGAGTATGTCAGCATACGTGCTTGCCATTGCCTTTGAGTCACGAACGTACGCGCGAGATGGCGCGTGGTGTGCTTTCGTATCGGTTTCGTCTGAAAAGTCTAGGTGGTCCAAAAGGAAATCCACTAGACGAGGATCGAAACCGAATTGCCTCAATTGCAAATCCATTAAACTCTTTTCTCTCGGTTCAATTAAGAAAGTGATGATTGAATTTTATGGGAGGGTGTTTTTCGATTAAGGGAGTTATATAGTGGTGAAGGAGAAATAGGTGTGTCTGATGTGGCATTGTTTTGAATGTAAAGGTGTCTTAGGATCTACGTGTCACGTGTCTTGGCCATTGTTTATGGTTTTGGAAGATGATGATTCGGATAACGACAGTGAAGTATAGATGACCGAAAATGTATACGTGGTTGCGCGCATGGATGCCAACATTTCCACGTGCCTCTCTCTCCTTCCATCTCCCTCTCTCTGTCTTTTTCTTTCTCTAAGGATTTAAACAACCCTAAACTTTATATTATTTTACACATATCATATTACATTAATAAGTAAATAAATTAGTAGAACATAATTTTTTTTTAAATTATATCAATAAGTTTTATTTTAAATTTAATTATAATTTTGTTTCTTCGATTTTTATCAATTTATAAAATTAATTTTTAAAAATTGATAGTTTTCATTTTTCACTAAGATTTTTGAATTTAAAAAATAACGATTTAATGTATTTTAAATGATGTAATAAACAATTCTATAATATAGAATCATCTAGATGCAAAATTATTTATATATCATTGATTAAATTACAAATATGAAAAATTTATGAAGTAGAAAGTTAAGTTTTTACGATGTTTTATTCTAATTTCATGGCTGTTAATCATTCTACATAACTGGATCACATGTTTCGTTATTTAAAACATGTCACGTCGTTTTTTTTAATTAAAAAATTAAAGCAATAGATCAACATTGTCATCTTTTAAAATAGGTGGATCAATATCATGAATTAGTAAAAATAAGATGATTAAAATTGCAATTAAATTTTTATTCGAAGATGTGTAATACTCAAATTTGAGTATGATATTATGTACAAAGTAATATATTATGATAATGATTCTCAAAATAAAAATGAGTTTGTAATTGTTTTAATGCATTATTGAAAAATATAACCAATATTATAATAGTAATTAATATAATAAATCTTCAAAAATATTATATATCATGATAATGATTCTTAAAATAAAAATATATTATTAATCTACGCCGTACTTCCTTAAAAAAAATATTAAAGATGATAACAATGAAAATGTTCCATATAAGGTAAGAATCATCGAATAAAACTAAATTGCCAATCTCTTCGTGCATCGTTGAACTGATAGAATAATGATAATTGCTTTTTTTTTTTTTTT
>JBBPBO010000004.1:74468135-74492802 GCA_037974295.1 Cicer cuneatum
TCACGTCAAAAAAAATGTGGGATAGGTGGATGAATTTGAGAAAAAGATGGATGAATTTTTAATGCTAGATTTGATTTTTTATTTTAATCTCATTTACTTTTTTTTTTTAATTTTAATTTTAGACATCTTAATTAACATGCCAAAGTGACATGTAGTCATATGATTTAAAGTTTTTTCAATAAATCTAATATAAATGATTAAAGTAGTTAACGAAACGGAACAAAAATTAAGAAACTAAAATAAGATTTTAAAAAAATTAAAGGATTTAAAGAGTAATTTAATCTATATTTTTTAATTCAAAAACCAGAATTTCAATAAATTTCTAAATTTTACAAATAGCTTTCAATTACTACTTCATCAATGCACTAGTAATAATGGTGACATTTAAAAAGGACTAGTGCTAAACTTGTTCATTATTTATTTTTTAAGTAGTTGAATCTAATTAGATGAATTTATCACTGCTCTTCGGGGTTCAACTTTCAAGTATTAAGAGCTTATGATATGAATTTATCACACATGTATGATCGATGCAACCAAATGGGTTTAGCTAATCCTAAAATATAAATACCTTGGGTTTTTTCTTTGCTGGCAGTGGTGGGTGGGGGCAAGGAAGGAGAGTAAAGAAGAAATATGTGTGATCTAGAGTGGGGGGAGAAGCATGTAAAATTTATTAGAAAGAGTTTTTGGTAGAGATAATCACACTTTACATTGTTGCTATTTTTCCCTTTAAAACTTCAAAAATATTTGAATTAAGCATTATTTGATAACGTCAATAAGTTAATTTATGACTTATTAAACTAGTTTATAAGCTTGTTAGATTAAATGAGATGTGTTTGATAAACAAATTTTTCTCACAAGTTTATAGTTTATTCTGACACCTTAATTTTCAAATAGCATTTGAGTTTATAGTTTATAGTTTTTTACACTTTTTATTGCTTATGATTTTTTGTTCAGAGTGATATTATTACTTCTACATAACACATCCATTATTTCAATCTTTGCTAAAAAAATAAACTGCAAAAAATTTAACTTCATGTATGTCAAAAATCTTTGTTGCATGACACAAAATTAACAAAGACATGCATGAATAGCACTGAACTCAATCTTTTTAATTTCTTGCCAAAATAACTCATAAAATCTTTCATCTTATTTATACGGAGGAAATTCATAAAGCTAAATGTACTTTTTATGTCAAATTATAAACCGTAAAATAAATTATTTTTTACAATTATTATTTATACGCATGAGATTTGTTAAACTTTTAGAAAACTTTTCAAATTTATATTATAATATAAAAAAAGTAACTAATGTACTAAAAAAATAAATGAATTCCATAGTTTTTTTTTTATTTCAGAACATTGTTACATTTTTTGGATTTTCAACCACAAAAGTCATAAATGAGATAAATATAGTAAAATAAAGAAACAAGTAAATATGAGAGACGTATAAGGTGAACTGAGTAATCACATTAGAAGGATCAGAAGTTGAGTAGAAAGGTGGAAGCTATAAGATAACATTAACTAACTAATGACATAGAGAAGAATAAAAGATAAGAAATAAAGTGTAACAACATGGAAAAGAAGAAAACATAAAAAATAAAGTGTAACGACGTGGAAAAGAAGAAAAATAAGAAATAAAGTGAAGTAGAAAAATTGATTGAGTACAAAAAAGAAAAAATAGATCGACTAAAATAATAGATAGAAGATTGGATAAAAATGTCACATTTTTTGTTATTTTAAATTAAATAATCATGTCATTTTATATTGTTAAAAGTTAAATTTATTAAACACTTTAATTTAAATTAATTAACTTTTTTAAGTATAATTCAACAGTTATTAGCTATCAACTAGTTTTTCAGCTATCAATCAGTTTTTCAACTTATAATTTAATTTTACCAAACGAAAACTTAGTTATTTTAGTTTATGAAAGGGTTTAACTTACTTTAAAATTGTGTAGAAATCGCATCATCAATTTTTATATAAACCGGTATATACATATGCAATCTAAACAATTGACATGCCTCTAATGCAATAGTGCAAGGGACATCTATATTAGTGACATTAATCATTAATTGCAATATTAACAGCCTATCCTCTATGCATATTCTTCACAATGTTTCTTTTCCAAACCGTAGACTAATTGGTAATGCCTATGTGCAACGAATGGTTTAATCTACATATATTAGTGAAATTAATCATTAATTAATGCAATATTAACAACCTATCATATTCTCAATGATTTTTTTCAAACCAGAGTAATTGGTAGTAATGCTACCTGCAAGGTAATTTTAATTGTACATTAAAACAATTAAATGTCACTGGTTTTTTTCCCCACTTAACATGCTAACAAATGAATACTGATTATCTTTTAGTCACAAAAAAAATTATCTAGAAACCATGAGAATGTTGTTCATATATGCGCCTTAATAAAACAAAAAAACTAATGGATTATAAATATAATAATACTTATAAGCAATACAAACACAATATCAATCAACGAGATATTCATACTAAATCAAATCAATTTTAAAACCTGTTATAATACAACATGTTAGGTGGAAAAAATGACATCATATCAGAATATTCTAACCACATATTATTTCAAATAGGAATCAACATCTCCCCAATACGATATTATACTTTAACTTGGCCTTCAAAGCCATCCACCAAGGTTTCGAGACCCTCTCTGCTGAGCAAACTCCTCAAATGGTTGGTTAAATCAACCTTGTTTTCTAAAATGACATTAACTTAGAACCAGATCATTATTTGTTGATGTAAATAATTGGATTTGGGTTGGTTGAACAACATCAATAAGTGATTAAAGGATTGCATGATGTAATGGAGATAATTGTTATGTTAAACAATTTAAACATGTAAACGAATGACCCATAGCTAGAGGTCATAACATAACAATTAGAATTAATTTGAAGATACATTATATTGATAGGTCATATTAATTTGAAGGTCTACTTTGTTTACTAGAACATTTTATAACTATATGATCTTTACCCTTCAATCATAGTGATGAGTGGAAAACGATCTTTGTGGGGGTAAAAGAGATGCAAAGCCAACAAGTTGAGTTGGAGAAGATCGAGTTTGGTTTGGCCATGCCATGACATGGAGCTGAATCATCTCATATTGCTCTATTGCAGAAACGAGAAAGTCTTTAATTTCAGCATGATCACAACAATGTATAAGGCCATCAGAGCAAACACTCGTTGGTATTTTGCTCTTTCCTTCCAATCGAGAAATCACAAGAAGGAATCCATTTGCAGTTGCCTCTTCATGGAGCTCTTTTAACCCGCCACGATCTGCTGACGTACCCGCCATCACTGAATAGATGCACACAAAGCCCTGCATCATGCATAGTTGTAACCAACATTTTACAACATATAATGTGAGAGTGCCAAGGACTTTAATTATGTACCTCTTCTGTTCGATTAATTTCCATTCCAAAGCGAACTTCTTTGGGTTCAGGGATCAATTCTATTGGAATTTCTTCTAGTCCAGGTAGAAACCACAACCTTATACCATGAATTATTTGGGCAGTGTAATGGATTGGTTGCATGTTTGAAAGATTAGTCTTTTCCTGTATTGTGTAGTAGTGTGGTTGAAATTGACACATTAGTGCATTCCTTGCAATTATTCTATTACTAAGAAACTTGAAGAAAAAGTATACATACTATTGTTGGTGGAATCAGTTCAGTTTGGATATTCACAAAAACAAGAGGGACCCCTGAGGAAATTGATGCACTAAACCAAGCCATGCACCTAGCTGTGGTGGTATTGATGCAGTGCTCACTGACTAGTGGTGTGAATAGAATGGAGCTTACAACTGAAGAGCTTTGGTGAGGTAGATAGGTGCCTACTTTCATCTTCCAATCATATTTTATCCTATCTATGTGGAATCCCTTGTCTTGCATTTGCACTACTCTCCTGCTCATTACTACAAAAATTTGAAAGAAAAAACGTAAGTGTATTAAGAAATTTCAACTCTTGCAATAGATGAAATTCTTAATTGCACTTTTCATCAGCATATATGATTGTGTAATTTGGTCTCTCATGTTCTAATTGTGTTATGATCCTGGAGGCCCAAATAAGTGTCAAACCTAAATATGGACTGATGTGAAATGACTCAGTTACATTCTTGAATAAGTTTGTTAGCATTCTATTACTACTTTGCAACACTGCTATATAACTTGGTCTTGCCTGATGGAATGATCATGAATGAAGAAATCATCCATTGTCCTTCTTAGGAGGTTTCTGCGCCTTGAATCACAGTTCATTCCGTTTTCAATATCTCCTTCCCTAAAAAGTTGCTTGAGGTAGGTCTCCTATTCTCTTATCACAATCAAGCTCCTCTCTCATTAGGCTTTCTATCTTTTAACACACTTAGCTTACTAGCTTTAAAAAATGCATGACGACGACCTCGTGATAGAGGACGGCTGTGACTAGAGGAAAATTTGGAGGACCTAATTCATACTAATAACATATAAAGAAGCACCAAAATTGCAATATCCTAATATCCATAGACTAAAAATACAGTTTAGTCTAGTTAAAACTATGTGAATAATAATGATAAACGAGAATATGTACCCTGTAGTTCAGTGCACTGCTCTAATGTTAAGTCTCCTAAATCTGCAATATGCCTATGATCTGTTGTGGCTTGAATAGTATATTTCCTTCGAAGAACATAGCCTTTCTGCTGCACAATACATGTCTGCAGTTTCAGCAAGCTATCACCCCTTCTAACCTTTATCCATATGGACTCCAAACGTGGGTTGATCTTACCAAGTTGAGAACTGAACTCTGAACTGGTTTTGACAGGCAAAAAGGATTCATCGCCATCGCTATTGTATGTAGAGAATCCTTCAATGATGTCTCCTGGTAATGGCATGCTCTCATCCCATTCATTAGATAACTCTTGCTTCACTTGTTTTACACAAACAAGTGTTTGATCAGATGCAGTAGCCATTAATTTGGATCCAAATTATTATTCTAGTAAAGTATATCTTGAAGTAAGTGTATATGCTTTTAGCAAGATTCTCTTCGTGTGGCATATATAATATCGTCTTATTTTACTTTCGTTCTGATAAGACAAATACTAAGAGGTCAAGCAATGGCCGGCAGAGAGTTCTCCAATTACTGGCTGCAAATTCTTTTTCTATTGATATTAAGTAAATAAATATACTAGTGCATGATTTCTAAGCAACTATTTTGAACTATCCACTACTTAGTTCCTTTTGTTTCCATTATGTTAATTTGCAATGAAAACTGGCAAATGATCATTAGAGTTTACACATCAAGCTACAAAAAATAACCAATAACCATCCATATATATACAATTTGAGGTTACAAAGAATTACAAATAAAAAACCACCAAGCAAACTTAATCAGACACACTGTAGAAAGAATCAGGTTAACTAGCCACTCTTGATCTCCATAGTAACAATAATATTGGACACACTACTGCTGCTGATGCTGATGTTGCTGCTGCTGCAGGGGAGAAATGTTATACATTGCTGTTGGTATTTGTCCACCACAATGCTGAATCATTTCATGTTTAAGCCTGTTAATCTCCTCTTCAGTCCTTGCCCTTGTAGCCGGATCTTGTGTATGCAATTGACTTCCCAGTAATGCTATCTGTTTCAAAATGCTTTTCACCTGTTGTTAACATACATAATTAAATTAGAGAAAACCTCATTGAAAAACCAAATATAACAACAAAAAATTTAAAACATTTACCTTTCTGTAAGGCCATCGCGCTAATCCTGCTTTACGGCAAGTTTTCTTGACAACTGTAGGACATAACTTCACACATTCCGATGCTTCCTCGATAGGTAGATGGAACAGATCGCATAAATCATTCAATGTAAGTTTTCCGGCTTTCTTCCTCTGTGCAATATAATAGTAGGATAGGATAATTAATAACATACAATTACGTTATACTTATCTGTTCATTTTTGTTTTGGAGCGAGCGAATATTGTTCTAGAAAACAGAAATTTTATTAATAACATGCAATTTACCTGTACTGAGAGGTTCTTTTTAGTAGGCGTTCCATTCTCACCCTCTTGCTCTTGTGGCTCCACAATCTCATCTGTTAACATAATTGTTGATTAATGAAATAATATAAAAGTATTTTGTTTTTTCCTTTTCCTTCGTGATTTCCATGACAAACCTGAATTATTTTGATTGTTATTATTATTAACATCAACAGGATCCTCCATATTAAGATCTTCAATCCAATCCAGACCAGTGCAAAGAGTCTCATAATAAGCAGACATAGGATCTTGCAGAATGAAATACCCTGCTCTATTACGCTCCACACAGTATTGCGCCAAAAAAACCTTTATTTCTTCAAGACTTCTCCGACAAAAACTGATGCAAACATTTTCATCGTTAAAATGTTTCAATTTAAATTTTTATCTAAACAATTAACAATTAATAACCAATTTTTTTTTCCTACTAAGTCTGCGTGACATGCAAATAAAAGTGCCATCATATATTAATGTTACTAAGATTTAGAACTTACTCAACCATTTGATAAATTGGAGCGTCTCCATTAACAGGTGTCTGATGATGAATTGCATGAGTAATTAACCCAAGCCTTCCATGAATCTCAAGTTTTTCAAATTGAATACCTATCCATAATTCAAATAAACATATACATCAAATATAATATGATCATATTATTAATTTTGGTCATAAATACATGATTAAAAAACTAACCATTAGCATGAATAATTTCTCTGAGAACATGACAACAACTGCAAAGATATGGAAGTGGTGTTGGTGGCCATTGATCAAGTGCTAGCACTTCAGTGTGGTTCAACAACACCGGAATTTGATTTGCAGGTTGATTTTGATTATCATGAATTTGTGATGTACTACCCACTTCAAAGTTATTCCCTCCAAAGGTAAAATTATTGTTAACATATTGATCTTCAACCATTAGATGAGAAAATGTTTCATTATTACTATTATTATTATTATTGTTATTACCACCCAGTCCCTGTTGAAGTACTTCATGGTGATTTAGTTGGGATTGTTGTACAATGGTAAATAGATCACCATTATTACTACCATGGTTATTTTGTTGTTGTGATGATGGAGTAGAAAATTGATCAAAATTACTACCCTGTCCTTGTTGAATTACTCCAAGGTGATTTTGTTGGGATAATAATGAATTTGAAAATGGATCATTGTAATTACCACTCTGTCTCTGTTGAAGTACTCCATTGTTATTTTGTGCAGGGGAAAATCGATAATTGTAATTACTGTTCTGTCTCTGTTGAAATACTTCATGGTGGGACATTGCCGTGGGTCCATTGTTATTGTTAATGGATAAATCCGCCAGCGTGGGGTTACTCATATTGAAAAAACTTGGGCTAATGGGTCTTTCATATGGGTCACTGAATTGAAACCTTATATCTTCCATGCTTAAATTAATTTTTTATATTTTTGTTATTGTTACGGTGTAATCTTGAAACAAAACTTTGTGGAAAATTATAGAATAGTGGTGATTGCAGTAGCGGCGCTAGAGGAACAAAGCGCCGCCACCGAAGAGTTTCATATAGATAACGAGAAAAACTGTGAGAAGGTTTGTTTGAAAGGAAAATATATATAAGGGAGTAAGAGGTGCGAGTGGCAGTTAATTACCGTTGCAAATTTAACAAATTGTTTCAGTTGGAATATTTTGTTTTTTTTTTAAATAACAAAAACGTGATTATTTGACGCGACTGTTGATTTTAGAATTCAATTTGAAGAGTTAGTTAAAATCTACTATCATTCACCCGTTAATTTTCATTTTTATATATATATTTTAAATTTTTTCAAAATAAGCTATTTTTAAATTTATATACTAAAATGTCTTATTTGTTTGATTTTCAAGAGGTCTTATTCGCATGATTGGGATGTGATGACCTTTTATTGAAAAGTTAAAAAAAAAATATAAATGGAAAAAATGTCAAATGCCTCTTTCCATATTTACGGTCGGTTAATATAATAATATTAATAAGTTATTGGACGAGCTTGTTTCATATTTTTTTCATAAAAAAAATTATTTTTTCAAACTAATTTTTTTTTTATTGTTTCAATGGTATTTGTTTTAGATTTTTGAAAAATCATTTTGTTAAAAAAATGATGGTTAAAAATAGTAGTTTACTCTGATAGATAAGACAGAAAAAATGGCAAAAGTTGAAAAACCAGGAACTTAACTCAGACAAAATGATGTAATTATCTTTACTTTTTTTTCAAAATTCTAAAATTGTCCTAAGCTGGGTTTTTTCTTTCACATGCTCATCTTCTACTATCGTCTTTTTTTTCTTCTTTCTATGCGTTGTCTTTTTGTTTTCTTCTCGTGTATGTCTTCCATCGACTCTGATCTAGGTTTCCATCAAGTTTACTTCTCCTTTTCGATTTCTCTACATTTTTTTGTCGTTTTCTATGACTTTTATTTGAATTATTTTATCTTCACAGAGTGATATTCATATGTTGATACTAATTTTATTTTGTTTTTGTGTATTTATTTATTATTTTTTATATTGTACAAAAAATTGATGAGTATTTTAAGATTTGAATTGTGTCTAATAATTAGATTAACATACTAATAATAAATTTTAAAGTGGCAAATAAAATTTAAAATATTTGATTTGTTTTGTTATAGTAAATTTCACATTATTTGAACTAATTTTGGTTTTCAAATATCGGCGCTTAGAAGAGATTCTACTAAATAGTAACTCAATATGGATAATCAAATTAACTGCGTCAAAAAGTTTTTTATGTCATTTACGGTAATTTTGTAGTTTAAAAAAATCACTTTTATAAAATTGTATGAAAAAAATTAAAAATCATTTAAAAAAAATTATTTCTATAATAGTAAACAAACATGAATTAAAAAATTAAGTTTTAAAAAATATCTAAATTATTTAAAACAAAAAATCATTTTTATTTAAAATCAAATAAACACACTAATTATTTGTATTATATATTTTACATGGTATCAAAGCGGTTGTGATCCGTCTATGTGTTTCACTACCGTTGTGGGCAGCGGCATCTACCGCTGACAACACCACCTTTCAATTTTTTTTATTTTTTTCATCACATATTTTTACAAATTTGTTAAAAAATTTACCTGTATTTTGTCTCATTACTTGTATTTATATCGAAATATAATATTAATATAAGCTAAATAGCACATGTGGTCTCTTAACTTAATTTCAGTTAACGTTTTAGTTCTTTATCTTTTTTTTTACAAAAATTCAAAAAGTTCATCAAAATTTTCAACAAAAACTCATAAAATTATTTGTATTCTTCAATATAATACAAATTTCATCAAATTCGAAACTCAAATCTTCAAATAAACTCATATTTCTATTTCTAACAATATCAAATAAAGAATGAAATTTGATGAAATTTGTATTATATTAAAGAATATAATTAATTTTATTGATTTTGATTGAATATTTTGATGAGTTTTTTGAACTTTTGTAAAAAAAAAGGATAATATTGTTGACATTTAAAAACATAAATGATCAAATTGTTACTTAAAATTAAAATAAAAGACCACATCGAAAAAAAAAATAAAGGACTAAAACGTTAACTGAAATTAAGTTAAGGAACCACGGGTGCTATTTAGCCTGTTAATATAATTAAAATTTACCATATGTACAGTTGGGGTATTCTGTCTTTCGATGTGTACAATTTGTTTTAAAAAAATTGTATTTGTATTCAATAATCAATAGTATATACTTCTATATATGGATATGATAATGGTGATATATTTTCAAAGTGGCATACAATGCCTTGTGATTGGATGTATGTAAAACTTATTTGAGAGTGTATATTCGTTAAATTCAATATTTAGAGAGTAAATTCTTTATTTAAATAATAAGTAGTTTCTAAAATGTATCGAAATTTGTCTAATTAGTTCATCTTGTAATTATACTAAGGATTAAAATAACAAATTTTTATATACTCTATAACTAATAGAATAAATTTATAACTTTATAAAAAAATAGAACGAGAAAAATATATTTTAAGAACCATTTATTATTTTCATATACTTTAAAGATTAAGTAGGAAAGAGTTATACTTTTTTATAAATGACTAAATTGGAGGTTTATTCATCTTGAAACAACATATTGAATAGAAATAATTAATATTATATAAAATATTTTGTTTTTAAAATAGTATATAGTATAATTGAAATGTTTATAATATTTCACAAAACTATTTTTCATTGTAATGAATATAGGTTTATTTAGTCAATCTATAATAAGAATTAAGTTATATTATCTCATTTTGTTTGATAATATATTAAAATATTATATGCAATTAGAAATTCATTTTTAATTTCCACGAAGATAAATATTTGAAAACAATTGAGTCAAAAACATATATTTGAAAACAAATTAAGGAATTAAAATATTTATTTTTAAAATTAATAATACATTAGTTAAAATTTCTATAAAAAGTTATATAGATAAATAATTTTATATTTATCATTTATCTATAAAAAGTTAATGGATGCAATTCATGTATGAATTAATTTTATATAGGCTAAATAGCACCCGTGGTCCCTTAACTTAATTTTTTGTAACGATTTGGTCCTTTATGTTTTTTTTTGTCCCATTTTGGTCCTTTATGTTTTAAAATAATTTCAGCCTCAACCTTTAAGTGGGATTCTGTTACAAAAAAAGTTAAAAAGTTACCCCTCCGTTTCTTTTTCCCTGGGTTTTCTATCAGGTTTATGTTTCTTTTGTTTGGTTTAGGGTTACCTTTCTTCTCCCATTCACTTTCTCCCTTCATCTCATTTCTTATCTTCTCTCGTGTCATCTCTTTCCTTCATCGTCTTCTCCCTTCTCATCTCCCAGGAAAATCGAAGCACGAAATCATAGAAAACACTATCGAAATCAACATTGAACGAAGAGGAAAGGTATGTTTTTTATTGATTCTGATATTTAGTGATTCCCTCTTTTTTTAGGGTTTAGGGTTTAGTGGGTTCCATATGGTATTTATTATTTGCATGTGTTTGATTTGTGAATTAGTTGATTACTGCATATTTTGTTTATTGGGATGTAGGGTTTGTGGTCCACACTTAAATATTCGTTCCTCTTTTTCTAAGATTATGGGACCAGTTTTATGGTCCCTACCATGTGATTATAGTTTTCTATTAATGAGTTTTTTTGTCTTTTCAATGTATAAAAAGCAGAATGGATGTGTTTTTTGTTGATATTTACCATGAAGGGTTTTTTTTTGGATGACACAATGGAAAGGTACGAAGGTGAAGTGTCAAATTGGAAATGTGATGCTCACAGGTGGAGTTACTTTGAGATTTATGATTTGGTTAAACAAATGGGGTATCATGAAATTATTAGTATATGGTATGAGGTGTATGGTGAGAAAAAGTATTTGGAAAATGATTTTGGGGCTATGGAAATGGTAACTTTTGCCAAGGCTCATGGGAAAGTGAACATGTATCTTATTCATCCAATATCTCAGCCCATACTTGGTGATAATGTTCAGAATGAGGCTGAAATAGATAAAGCTAAACAGGCCCATCAAGAAGCTGCCCAAGATGCGCATGAACCAACCCAAAATGCACTTGAACCAACTGAAACAGAATGCAATATTGGGTCTGATAGTGATGATAGTGCTGATAAAGTAATTTTTGAAGACTCAGATGATGAATTTCCTAATAATGACGGGTTTGATAAGGTCCAAATAGGTGGCGATGGAGTTGAAATTGAGAACAGGAATAGTGCAACTAAGAAAGGGTCTAGTACTAGTAAAAAGAAGAAACAAAGTACTGATAAGAAAAGATGGAGACCTAAGAAGATATGTGTTGAGAAAGAACATATTGTGAATGAAGATGAGGAGGTTGATGTGTCAAGTGATGACTCTTTGAATTTGACTTCAAAAGGAAAGAAGCAATTAAAACTAACTGAGAAGGAATTTTGCGATGAAGAGTATTTGACGGAGGAATTGGAGAGTGATGAAGATGACACTCAAGAGAAGTATCCTTTATTTGTGATGCCCAAAAAAATGGAAGATTATAAGTGGGTTTTGGGAAGCCTTTTCACCGATAAAGAAGAATTTAAGGAGGCTGTGACAACATATGCCATTCATAATGGGAGGGATTTGAAGTTTATAAAAAATGACAAACTAAGAGTAAGAGTTAAATGTAAGGAAGGCTGTGAGTGGTTTGCCTATTGTGCAAAGTTACCTAACAAAGATACATGGCAACTTAGGAAACTAGTTGACACACATTCATGTAATAGAGAGTATAAGGTCAAATTTATGAGATCAAGTTGGCTCGGAAAAAGATTGTACTCAACAGTGAAGGAGAACTCGAACATAAAAATTACAGATGTTTCTAACAAGGTTCATCAAAAGTGGAATGCTGGAGTGAGTAAGATGAAGGCATTTAGGGCACGTAGGCTTGCAATTGATATGGTTGATGGATCATTCAAAGAGCAATATCTAAGATTGTATGATTACTGTCATGAGTTATTAAGATCAAATCCAAATAGTACTGTTAAATTATAAGTCCAAGCTACAAATTCGGAGGTAACTAATTATGTGCACAAGCTCAGTCCCAGCCTGCACAAGTTCATTCCCAGCCTGCACAAGTTCAGCCCATGTCACAAGCACAGTCCCAGCCTGCACAAGCTCAGTCCAAAACTTTTAGGCCAAAGTTGAAAACATGGAGGAAATAATTCTGTTTATGTATTTGTCATTCTGGTTAACAATGTTCTAGTTTGTCATTCTGTTTTAGGACAAAGTTCAAACACTTTTTGGTTATTGGGAACAACTTTTCCATTCTGTTTTAGGCCATTGTTTTAGGCCATTTGTTGTTTGTCATTCTGTTTTAGGCCATTTGTTGTCTTTTGAACCAACTGAAACATGTTTACATTGTTTTGAATGGAATGGAGCAAGTTTGTCAAATGAATTATGTGTTGAGAAAGAAACACAATTAAAATTATATGAATGCGTGCATTTAAGTATTGTAGAAAGAAACAGGAACAAGATTAAAATTCAAAGATTCAAGAACACCAGAAGCAGAACACTAGAATATAAAAACCAGAAGCAGAACACTAGAATATAAAAACCAGAAGCAGAACACTAGAATATAAAAACCAGAAGCAGAACATCAGAAGCAGAAAACACAAGAAGCAGAAAACCAGAAGCAGAACATCGGAAGCAGAATACCAGAAGCAGAACGCCAGAAGCAGAAACCCAGAGGCATAATACCAGAAGCAGAACACCAGTAGCAGAAACCCAGAAGCAGAAACCTATAAATATAAAAACCAGAAGTTAAACATCAAAGGATAAATATCAAGAAATGAAGATCAGAGCATCAAAGGATAAATATCAAGAAATGAAGATCAGAGGCAGAAGATGAAGTTATCAGAAGAAATGAAGATCACAGGCAGAAACCCTTGAATTATTACATTAAATGCCACCAGAAGATGAAGTTATCAGAGGCAGAAGATGAAGTTATCAGAGGCAGAAGGTGAAGTTATCAGAGGCAGAAGATGAAATCATCAGAGTCAGAAGATGAGTTACCAGAGGATAAAAACATACCAGAGGATACACCTCCAGAAGACACCAGAAAAAATGAATATCAAAGGCAAAAACCCTTGAATTATTACATTAAATGCGACCAAAAGATGAAGTTATCAGAGGCAAAAGGTGAAGTTATCAGAGGCAGAAGATGAAATCATCAGAGTCAGAAGATGAGTTACCAGAGGATAAAAACATACCAGAGGATACACCTCCAGAAGACACCAGAAGAAATGAAGATCAAAGGCAGAAACCCTTGAATTATTACATTAAATGCGACCAGAAGATGAAGTTATCAGAGGCAGAAGATGAAATCATCAGAGGCAGAAGATGAGTTACCAGAGGATAAAAACATACCAGATGATACACCTCCAGAAGACACCAGAAGAAATGAAGATCAAAGGCATACCCTTGAATTATTACATTAAATGCCACCAGAAAATGAGTTACCAGAGGATAAAAACATACCAGAGGATACACCTCCAGAAGACACTAGAAAATGCATCCAGAATGTACCAGAGGATGCATCCTGGAATTACCAGAGGATACACCAGGATGTCAAAACACCACCAGAGGATATCTTTCTTGGCTCATATCATAAGGAATAAAAGTAAGAAGGAGACCTGATCCAGACCAGAAGGTAGCATGCTAGAAGGAGAGTTGTTCCAGACCAGAATATACCATAAGTCAAACTTATTCCAGAAGTTATTCTGATCAGAAGATGGCCTGGCAGTGAAATGATAAACAGCCCATACTTGATCCATACTTAATCAGAGGATAAATTAATGGGTCCAGAACAAGAGATTCAATCCAAATTTGACCCAGACCAGAAGATAGCATGGTTCAGGGTATGAAACTAAGTCCAAACCAGAAGAAATGATGTCCAGATTTGATCCAGACCTGATCCAACTCATAAGGTAAAATGTCCAGACTGAAATATTATTTGTCCAGACTTAAGATGAAAATCAGAGGATAAACAACAGAAGATGAACACCAGAAGATGAACACCAGAATTCGTGACTAATGAATTAGCTCATTGGATGTTTAAAAAAGAATTGGTTCATTGGAAACACAAATAGTGAATTAGGAACACATAATGAATTCTGAGTTACATCAATTCGGACACATATCACATATGAATGAATCAGGAACAATAATGAATTCTGAGTTATGAATGAACCAATAAGTAATTATGCAGAAACACCAATTGGATCAAGAACAATTTTGAATGAATCAGGAACAACATTCTTTATGAATGAATTATGCACTTGTAGACAATACACATGCAGATCGATTCTGCATTATGATTCATTCTGATTCTGCATTCTGATTCTGCATTCTGATTAACAATACACATGTAGACAAATAAAAAATAATTCATTCATAATTGATAGTAATTAATAGTAATAATTAAAGAAATAACAACCAACATCATTGGAGCCACAATTGATGCAAAAGCAAAATACATTAATATGTTCCAAATGTCATACAACAAACTCAATCATAACTACATACTTACAACAAATCTACTACATCAACATCAAGAAAATTACATCAAATACAGTAACCTCATTTTAGAGCTAAGATAAACGATAAAACAACACATGTTACACCAAACAAAACGATTAAAAATTGCAGCAACTTCATCTTAATAATGGTTGACTTGTGATCTCCATGCATCTTCAAAATGACATTCCTAAGAGTCATAATCTCCAACTCCTTTTGAGGACACTCTAAACATTGTGTATGTATCTGTTGTTGATTTTTCTGTTGTGCTTGAAGCCTATAGTCTGAATCCCAAACAAAGTAATTGCATCTACATTCAATGTCATAACTCTACAATTGATGAACAAAGACAACATCAATAAAAAAAATTTCAGCAATAATCGAATAATTTTTTTTCATCTGAACCAAATCTAAAAACCCTAAATCCCAAAGGTATTTATGCTTACCACAAAATTCCTACAACCCCAAAATTTTCTTCCTCTGTTCGAACCCCATTTTGTCACTGTGCGAATTACAGGTTTCAGACCACAAGCACAATTTGGCAGCTCACGAATTCCATTGGAATGAAAAGAACCATAGTTGTAGCATGTTGAGTTGTACGATGTTGACTTTGACCCATTTGTGAAAGAGGCAGCCATAGATTTAGAGTTTTGTGAACCATGAATATGATTTTCCATGGAAGGGAGATGAGAAGGGAGAAGACGATGAAGGAAAGAGATGACACGGGAGAAGAGAAGAAAGGAGATGAAAGGAGAAAGTGAATGGGAGAAGAAAGGTAACCATAAACCAAACAAAAGAAACATAAACCTGATAGAAAACCCAGTGAAAAGGAAACGGATGGGTAACTTTTTAACTTTTTTTTTGTAACGGAATCGCACTTAAAGGTTGAGACTGAAATTATTTTAAAACATAAAAGACCAAAATGGGACAAAAAAAACATAAAGGACCAAATCGTTTTCAAAAATTAAGTTAAGGGATCACGGGTGCTATTTAGTCTTTTATATATTCACATTCAACGAAAACTTATTATATTATCACATAAGCATGCTTTGTAGCTAAATTTCAAATACAATTACAAAACATTATATTTTTGTTAAATATCAGTGAAAAATTAGTTTATAATGATAATATATATCTAGTTTTCTCTTTTAAGAATCAAGCCTGGTAAATATTTACTATAATTTAATCAAATACTATCTGGTCTCATACATAACCCAAAAAATATTCTTTAAGAAAAATAGCTGACTTCGTTTAATTTTTTGAAAGTATTAAAAAAATATAATTATATTCTCTAAATTTCTCTTCACGTGGACTTGTTTAATGAAAATGATTCAAAAATAAAATCTATATTAATAAAGGGTATATATGAAATTGTAGCATTAAATTAAATTATAATAAAAATAATCAATGTTTTTTTTGTTTGAGATTATCAAATATGACTTTTTGTTTATTTATATTCAAGACCAGAGAGAGAAATCATTAACTTATCTTAAATACAATGTTGCCTTTTTATTTTTACCAAAATTAAATTTTAGTTTCTCATTTTAAAATCTTAAATGTTAGATAATTCCGAATATGCTCTAAAAGTAAAAGTGGCTACAATTCCCACCGGTGAGATGAGCTGAAGGTGAGTACGTTTCCAAAAGAAACAAAAAATGAAAACGTCCGTAATATCGTCGTCACTGCACACATTGAAATCTTTCAATTTCAACCACACTCGAAATCGCATCTCCAATCCCTTTCCCTCTCGCAACTGCAAATTCCACTCTTCCCCTTCTCCTTCTCCTTCTCCTTCTCCTTCTCCAATCATGTCTGCTGCATCATCATCATTATCATCCATCAATTCAGAACTAGCTCGTGCACCCCCCGCAATTCCTACGCCCACCCCCCCTCTCACCAAGGTAAGTTCTCCCTTTCCCTTTCCCTTTCCCTTTTTCTCCTACTCCCTCATTTCCCTCATTTTCCTTCCTTTCATTTCAGTTCAAAATTGGTCTCTGTCAACTCTCAGTCACATCTGATAAGGACAGAAATATCGCCCACGCTCGCACCGCTATTCAAGACGCTGCTGCCAAGGGGGCTAAGCTCATTCTTTTACCGGTAAGCTTCTTCTTTTACTTGTTCACCTTTCTTATTATAAATTTTGTAGAAAGAATGGAAAAGAGGATAGATTACAAAATGAATACCAGTGGAGACTTAATTAGATTTAACTCTATCTAATAACTAATATTTTTGAAACTGCTGTTGCTTCTTCTGAATTTAATTAATTAGTGTGTGTATAATTGTGCTTTTTTGTTGTTAGGAAATTTGGAATAGTCCTTATTCAAATGATAGCTTTCCTGTTTATGCTGAGGATATTGATGCTGGTGGTGATGCTTCTCCTTCTACTGCAATGCTCTCTGAACTCTCTCGTTTATTGAAAATCACCATTGTTGGTGGTTCTATTCCTGAACGTTCTGGTGATCGCTTGTACAACACTTGTTGTGTCTTTGGCACTGATGGAAACCTAAAAGCCAAACACCGTAAGGTTTGTCTTTCATGGGAATCTAATCTCAATTATTCGATTATCTATTTCATGGTTTTGATACTTTATTTTATATGCTAGATTCTTATTGAAATTTAACTTTTGTCATACCTTAAACAGAATTTGGATTGTGAGTTATGCATGAATCAGTGTTAGTATTTTCTGTTTTTTTATGTAATTTATCATGGGTTGGTGGTGTCACTACAGATTCATCTTTTTGATATTGACATCCCTGGGAAGATTACCTTTATTGAATCAAAGACTCTTACTGCTGGGGAGACTCCAACAATTGTTGACACAGGTCTAACATGTTCTTTCAACACGTATTTAGGCATATGTTTCCCGGTTCTATCTGTTTCAGTATTGATGCAGTCCTTTTATTCTGCCTGTGTTTGTAATCATGTAAATGAATAATGTGTATTTAAACTACAGAAAATTATACTAATATTGAATGGTTGCAGATAAGGATAAAGAAAGGAAAGTGAAAGTTGTTATTTGTATGGTTGTGCTTGTACTGTTGGATGGGATTAACCTCTTGATCATAATGTTCAGCATCTTACACTCTTCCATAAGTCATATTGAACTTAAATGCTAGATGATCTTCCCTTATGCACAATTAGTGAATGAATGTGTCAATTAGGGATGATTTTGTTAAAAAACTAGGTTTGTCTGTATATTTTGATGATTATGTTCACTTATTTGGACTGTGTATTTTTTATTATTTTGTCGTTATAGGAAGAAACATTATGAAGAAATTATTTATAGAAGAGAACATACTTTCTGTCTAGCATGTGCGACGAGAGTGGTCTAATTTTTAATTCTCCATTATTATTGTTTTTCTTGCAATGATTTTTTCCGTGTTTTAGTGAACTAATTGTAATAATGGAATGATTCATACAGAGGTTGGACGCATTGGCATAGGCATCTGCTATGACATTAGGTTTCCGGAACTAGCAATGATATATGCAGCAAGAGGTTTGTCTTTTCTATTAATTTGGTCAGAAGCAATTAATCTTGTCCCACTTCTATTTGATTGTGGATGATTTGAGTTTTCCAAGGGATTTTATTCATGCCTCCTAAGTTCTTTTAGCATGATGGAGTAACAATATTTTCTCCTTCGAGGTGGATACCGGAAAAGAAATTGGTTCTGACTTCTGATACTTTAGTGTAATTCTTGTTTTAGGGATATACTGAAAGAAACTTAAAAATTATTCTTTGGTATGATATTGCATTTTCTTTATTATGTAATCTCAATTATTCATGTAATATGTATAAGCCATGAAACCTGTAAGTTTTGCTTAAGATTAATTCTCCAGTTGGGCTGATTTGTTCCCAAACGGGCATTGCATGGTTCTTATTATTTTCCTTGTTCTTTAGCTTTGGCCTATGGGGAACTTACAGTATTCAGCTTTTGATTTCAGGTGCTCACTTGCTCTGCTATCCTGGGGCTTTTAACATGACAACTGGACCATTGCATTGGGAGTTGTTACAGAGGGCAAGGTAGTAACAAATACAATGTAATGGACATTTAAGAACCTGAAACAAATATTATACTACTGATATTTTGAAATTTTATATCCATACATGGTTGCTTCAGGTTTCCAGAATGCTATCCATTCTGGAATAATGTGCTTGTGACAGGGACAGAAAAACTGTATTGAATTTTAAGGTTCCCTTCATGTAAACTCTTGTACATAAGAGAAATTCTACTCAGCAATACAGGAACAAAACAGAATACTCAAAAACGTAGAAAAGAAATTAAATATTGCCACAATTAGAACAATCAGAGCTGAAAGAACAGACTGTCATATTGGCCCTAAGCCACCGAACCTCACTCCAAAATTCCATTAGTCTCCCTCCTTCCATTCAACCGCCTCCTTATCCAATTTATCGTTGCTCTCATCCTTGAAGAATCACCCTCCTTAATTCCTGTTCCTCTTTCGCCACCCTTTCTTAATCCTTATTTACTTTTTCTTTACTCTCAATCTGTCATTTTTCATCCACCACTTACTCTTTGTACATAACAGCGTTAATCCTCCTACTTCTGCTTCAAAAAAAAAAAGCATTTATCCTCCTCCCCTCATACACCCAAACAAGCCCATTTAATTTTTTATTTACTCTTCACTGGTAGATATGTGTATATTAAAGGCCCATCAGCATTCTAGGTACTGTCCGGAGGCGGAAATAACCACTATAAGCCTGACAGTTCTATGAATTTTTGCCCTAGTTACATCCATCAAATTAGGCTGATAGTTAACTGAACCATATTTATAATTTGCAATAGGAATTTATGGATAAATATAACCTTGGTTGTAGGAACAAAAAGAAACTTATGATCATACTTTACAGTCAGAATATATAGTGGTGTCACCATTCTCTTTGTTTTGCTCCCATTTCTTTCACTGGATTCCTTATATTTGGCGCTTGGAACTCTTAATTTTTTTGAAGATGTTGATTGATTGAATAATAATTGCTGATCTCCAATCCATTCCATTTCTAATGTGTTTTCTTCTTCACATGCAGGGCTACAGATAATCAGGTAATGACCCCCTTATTTTTGAAGCTTCTTTGGAATTTTACTACATGCATATTATTTTGTTTAAGTATATCAAATTTAAAAATAAACTGATGTCTTTTATTTAGGAAAGTAGCTTTGAATTGGGAAGATATTTGCTGAATAAGAAATCATGAAAATAAACTACCAAACCAAAAAATTCCTAAGGAATTTGGCGTTAATGTATGATAAGTTCTAGAAATCAGACATTACTCTACATTTGTTGTCCAATCGTGCCATTCAGATTGGTGTATTTATAGATGAGCCATTTATGTTGGAAAGACTGCATTACTTCTACACATCTCAAAAGAAAATAATAGAATAGGTATTGAGAAAAGTAATTTGCCATAATATTTTACATTTGAATTGTTGGGATTGGTGCAGTTGATTGTGTGATTAAAGCTGGGTTGTAGTTAGAGGTCTCTCTGTGTATTATAACCATAATATATTGTGAATTGAAATTTTTTGTGCTGAGGAGACAAGTGCATACTTACGGAAATTCATTTTCAACAGTTATATGTGGCAACCTGTGCACCTGCTCGGGATGCTGGATCTGGTTATGTGGCTTGGGGTCACTCCACCCTTGTTGGTCCAGTAAGTATATCCTTTATATCTAGTTTTTCTTTGGTAGAGCCATTAAATTTAAAATGCACTGATTATACAAGTTGGTATCATATAAATTTTTTGAATTTTTTAACAAAAGATGAATTAAATATGAATTTTTAAGCGATAAAAGCTTAAGAAAATTATATTTAATTCATCCCTTGTTAAAAAATTCTAAATTTTTGTAGAAGAGATTCTTATAATATTCTAAACATGCATGCAAAAAATTATTAAAAAATTTAGACGATACACATGGATTGATTTAAAAGCAGTTACAAAAATTGTCAACAGAAAATATTTGAGAGAACATTGTTTGAAGAAAAATTTTAGAGGGACTAAAAACAAAATATGGTATATTTATAAGGACCAAAAACTTATTAAACTTTATTTTTAATTACAAATAGAAGGGAAAATATCTTTAATTGTCAGTGAGGCACACAAACTTACCGTGGACCGTATCAATGTGGCAGTTTGGAGAAGTTCTGGCTACTACAGAACATGAGGAGGCAACCATTATAGCAGAAATTGATTATTCAATATTGGAGCAGAGAAGGTTTACTTTCATTCAAGCTACTATTATCTTGCACATGTTTTACTTGTGGTTGCCAGTGATATCAATTAATCATATGAAATGTTATCGTGATTTGATTACTCAGGACAAATCTCCCTGTGACTAAGCAACGAAGAGGTGATCTATACCAATTGGTGGATTTGCAGAGGCTGAATTCTCACTGAGCGGAGCATCTGCATAATTATAATACCTTGTAAGAAGCATGAGCGTGTCATCATTTTTGATTATTGGATGCTTTATTATCGAACTCAATTAACATGAATAAAATTTGTGAAGTGCTAATTATAGCAACACTCTCTTAACACATTTTTAATTGTCTATCCTCTTATTAGTTGGAATTTAAACAAAAGCTACTAGATCATATAAGTTTCCATCTCATTTAGATTGTAACCTTCATAAATTTCAATCCATCGAAAAAGACTATTACAAAATTTATTTGCTATTATTTTTTCCTAAAACTTTTACTCTATTCGAAATGAAATATAAACAAAAATTATAGTTGAAAAGTTGATGTATCTAGTCTTTATTAAAAATAAAGATCACATACATCAACTTTTTAATTATCATTTTTGCTTATATTTCATTCTATAATAGTATTAAACATTATAAACTAGGATATATTAAAATCCAAACATTATAAACTAGGTCGTCAGCTCCATTATGTAGAAAATGCTCAAAGTTTGCCACAATTTTTTTTATCTTATTGAGTATGGTGTAATATTGAACATAAAATATTGGCTCTGAGAATGGTGATGGAACCTCAAGGAGGTAGTTGGTCCTTTACTCCTCACCACAGGTGTACTTGCGCACACTCTGTTTATCAAATAAGAATTTGTCAAAGAATAAAATATTTGGGTTTGAATTTTTGTATATCTTTATGACCTTTGGGGTCCCCTTTTATATATACTACGTCGTTTTAAAGTTTCTAAAAAGTTTATTTTATGGTCGTCGAAAATTCATGATCTTCCAATCACCCTTTAATGTAGAATGTGTGTTCTTCTAATCAAGAAATAGTGAGCGCCAATTGATGGTTGTAATCACGGTACGATTGTCATCAAGTGGCTCAAAATGAAAGTATAGGTGAACTATCATGTCCATCATCACCAAATTTCTTTCTCAGCTATCTAGTAATCAAAATTGAAGGTCAAGATGAATTACAATGAACAACAACCTCATATTTCATATTTCACTTATGACAAAAGTTTGTCTTGATTTCGAAAAACTTATATGATGTCATTAGATTAGGTCAGATCAATAAAATTACCCATCTTTATGTTAGACTAAAATTGAAAAGTTGAAGCTATACGTTCAAAAAATTATTACTACTACACAATCTGAACCATGATTCAAGATTCGATGGCTAAAATCAACAATAGCGACACACGTTAAGTACGTGTAATCTAAATCCGATTCATGTACGTGCGGCATGTGGCTGCGTGCAGGTTTGTTTGCACACGGGTATCTTGATCTCACTGCACTGGGAACCATGTTGTGGGCTCCTTCTCAGAGTTATGTCTTCAAAGCCCAAATCCTACTCCATATTGCATATTTCTTAACATTTTTTTTAAAATAAAATATTTACTAGTAAGAATTTTGTTTTATGATTTTAAAAATTTAATTTTATGCATTTTTTCGGGAGAAATGATTTTAAAGTTGTATACAATTTTTTTTTTCTAGAATTTCATGTAAAAATAATATTACCTTATAAGTTGTAATTATTTTTTTCATTCATATTAAAAAAATATATAGTAAATTTAATGTGCTAATTTTATAGATACTAAAATATCTTTGATACATGATAGTGATTCGATTCAAGGAAGTATTTGTTTCATAAATGAATTGGAAACAAACATGTTAATGCAGCTAGCAATAAAAAAAAAGGTGCAAAAGTGGTCAATGAATGCCACCCATTGAAATCACCAAACCCGAACACAATTTCATTTGGCTTTTGATAATTTGATCAGATCCGGAAAGGAATGATTGAAGCTGCGAGGTCTAATAAAATTCCACTGCCGAGTACAACATAATGTTTTCCTTTTCGCAGCACAAAAATTATTTTCTTTGCTTTGATTTATTATATGCTCTCTAATTGGTTTGATTCTACCTCACGATATCTTCAGCACACTGTCACACTACTAAATATTTAATTAACCATATTCTAACAGTTAACAGCTTCCTTTGAAATTGTTCATCACGTTCGTTGAAGCTGAATTAAGAGACAAAATGAAAGAACCATTTGACCTTTATCTCTAAGATAGGGTGCACAAAGGGCATGTGGGTCATTTATGTTATGTTAACAAAGTTTATGTCTTGAGGAAACTATGTGTACATGAAGAAAACCAAATGTTGAAAGTCATGTGATCTTGACAAGTGAATATAATTTATTGAGACAAATCCTTGGTGTCGATCCATATGACCAATGGCACTCGTGTGATGGCCATGTGGGATTTGCCGTGTAACTCCGATCTTTCCTTTTCAGTAGACTTAATCATTATGTTTCTCTTTCCAGATCTAAATTTATGTATTAATATATCGACTATGATCCATCCAGAGATTGGTTACACTTAGAGGTTCAATTTTACTGTATGCATGCATATCTTCGTGAAGACGTAACCTGTTAGATAGACAACAGAATGTTTTTAAAAAAAGTTACTTGTTACTATTTCTTTTTTTTTTTTATGCAGTAAAATACTTTAATGCTCGAGCAATATAAAACAAGATTTAATAATGGCCTTCACAGCTCGTTTTTAAATTTTAGTTTAACTTATAAATTATGATATTGTAAAATCAGATATTATATTTTAAATTTGTAAGTTTTTAATAATTTTTTTATTAAAAAAAAAATAGAAACCATGCCAACTCAATTGTAAATTGAAACTTTTCCATCTACTATGAATTGAGAAAATACCTAAGAGTTAACTCGACTGATGTATCAGATTAATTGCTACTGATAAATATTAATTAAGAACATACAGTAAAAATATTTTGAACTAATGTATAAAAAATATGAGATAAATATTTGTCTATGATAAATATAAAAAATTACATAATAAATATTTGTCACTAATATTAAAAAATATGACACAAATATTTATCAATAATAAATATAAAAAATCACATAACAAATATTTGTCACTGATATAAAAAATACGAGATAAACTTTTATCGGTGATAAATTTTAAAACACGACACAAATATTTATTAGTAATACATAAAAATGCACAGAATTAACTTTTTTATCATTGATAAATACTAAAAAAACGTGAGATATATATTTATAGCGGATGCATAAAAAATACGGGAGAAATATTTGTCAATAATAAATATAAAAAAAAAAATCACGGGA
>JBBPBO010000004.1:74504149-74588444 GCA_037974295.1 Cicer cuneatum
GAGGTTGGGTTAGCTAGTTTATTACTAAAACCTCAATTTAATCATAATTATTCCCTTTTCTCTTACTCCACTGTCTTTCCTAAATATCCCAACTATACTTATCAAAAGAGCCCTTATATTCTTGCAAAAAAAAAAAAAAAAAAAAGAGAGCCCTTCTATGTTAGAGTCTGCCCTTGGTCGACTCTATATCTAAATAACTTAGTTTTTATAAACAAAATTCATTAAGAGCGTATGAGTTAATCTAACCTATTAAATACTATTAAGTTCGACTGTACTTTAAAAAAAAAAAAATAGTGTGTACCGGTAAAGTTCTATGGTACTCTAATTTATGTAAGTATTACTATAATATTTATTAAAATTATTAAATTAAAATTTTTGATGCATTGATCTATTCAATTTTGACTTAGTAATTAAATAAATTCTTTCTATAATTAAAATTAAATTTTAATTAAAATCACAAAAAAAACGTCATTTTAAAATAAACTTAAAAGATAAAACTTAAAAATTTTGTGGTGTTAAATTTAAAATATGGTCAAATTTATTCATAAATGACATATTATTCAATTATTAGTAATTTAATTTGATAATGTCAAAATATATTAATTTTCAAATATATTATAGAAATTTTCCTACTATATAGTTAAGGAAAATTGTCAAAGGTACAAGACTAGAATAAACAAATGCATCTAATTGGTTCCTCTGTTTTTTCTGCCACTAATTTGACTTTGATGATTATCAACATTTTAATTGATCGACGAAATTTAGTCATACTAAATAGCATTATATATATATATATATATATATATATATATATATATTTTCCGATAAGTAAAGAGTTTTATTAATATGGTCAAGCTTAACATCACAGGTAATGAGGTACATAGTAATATATCTAAGCATGCATTGGATTGGAGTCATCAAGTCTGTCGTCGTTGGCCGGCTTTATCTCTTTCATTCATGTGTTTTTTTACTTTTTTTTAACATCAATTTTATTTTTTACCAAACAAAAAACATCAATTCTATTTTCCATTTTAACAAAAATGTTTAGGCATTAATCATATATGATATTTTTACGGTACATCTATATTGTGAAAAAAGTATATATCATAATTCATAAAGCTGTAGTTATGTGCGAAATGTGGGAGTGTAGGAAGAAATAAAAAGAAGGAAAACTATGGAACAGTATTTTTGAAAAAAAAGTAGGAAAATGTGGTGATCTATAAATTAAGAAAGTGGAATTTCTTGCTTTTTTATAGCAAAAGACAAAGACAAATATATATGGGTGATCCCGATGTGATTTTCTATTACACCGTTAAACTTGAACCGCTTTCACTTTATCTTATCCTACTCAAAGTACGAATAAAGTGATTTGAGGAACGAGCGTTTTGATATTTTTGGTGCTACCTGCAGAAGAATCTCTTTTTATGCTGCTTTTCCTTCTCTTTCAAAAATCAAAAACCACGAAATAACTCAGTTCTAAATTCCCTTTGAAATTTTTTAGTAAGCTAACTCCAACTAATCAAATTCTCGTGTATATTATTTTTTTAAAATTTAAAACGATATTCATTTATTTAAATTGATGAAAAATTTATTAATTGAAAATAATATAATTTAAATTTGTTAAGAACAAAAAAGAAGAATATGTAAATATACACACAAATATCAAAGTTAATAATATAAAACAACATATATATATATATATGTTACAAAATCTACAAATATATCAAAATTAAAGTGTCAAAAATATATATGTCTCTGAAGATGTAATATTGAAGACGACAAACTCATTGATTAAATCTGTATTACTAAATCGAAGTTGGTCTGTCTATATGAAACAAAAGAACACTGAAACGAGACAGAAAATTAAACAAACATCATATTAAGACGACGAACAAAATAATGTCGCACTTTAAACAACGAAATAAAAGATGAACCACAAAGAAGTGATGAAACCACTTATTTAAATAAAAAATAAAAAACAAAACGATCTAATTTTGGACCATAAAATAATCTTAAATCACATATTTTTTATAAATAAAAGAAGAAAATAATTGAACGAATGCTAAATTTTCTTTCTCTTTTTTGATATTCTTACATCCATGTGTATTTTCTTAATTATATTAAACAATTCTAAAAGTAATTTAGTGGATATATATAACTAATTTAATCTTAATTTGATTATAGATACGTATCCACAATTTTCAAAAACAATATAAAATTTTAACAATTTAATTGATTGTAGATATCCACAATTTTGGGGTGTGTGGCACTAACGTAAGCATGCTCCTTTCTTACACTTCAATATTTTAACAAATTCAATTATTTTTCTAAGAAGTATGTATAGCACAATTAAGAGACACAAAATGAGGAGAGTCCTAAGATGATGCGGTGATATTAGAGTGACAATCAAGCTATAACTTCTCAACTCTCCTTTTAATAAAATTAATAATTAATTATCGATATTGAATATTAAAAAAATAAAAAAGACAATATGATTGGGGAATGATAATTTGTAATCGAGTGGTAAGAAGTAATTGGTTGAGATTCTTAAAGCATCTACAATAAAACTCCTTCCATTAAGGTTCTTAAGTAGATCCTGTATATAGACATCATTGATTTAAAATTGTTTAATGATAGCATTTAATAAACATTTAGTTATTTTATAAAAAAACAGATATTTAACTACTCCAATTCACTACAATAATTATGTGATTTGTTAAGATAAAAAATCCTATTTGTAACATCTAATTACCATGGTTTTGGCCCAAAGAAAGGTGTAATTATTTTATAAAAAAAAATACTTCCTGCACACAATATTATCGAGGGTTTTAATCTGAACAATATTTTAATGTAATAATACATTCACAAAATAAAAAAGGTCATATTTTCTTAGGGTTTTGGACTTTAAAAAACAACTTTACCATTTTCCTAGAGTTTTGACCCTTGAAAAATACTTTGAAAGACATTGTGAGGGTTTAAAGACCCTAGCTATTTTCTAATTGTTGAAAAGCCCTAGAAACAGTCTTAAGTATATTCATTCATTATTGTATTGACTTTGCACATAAAAAAAATTACTAAATAAATCTCACCAATAACTTTACATCATAATTTTTTATAATAAATTAGTATATTAGTATTTAAAACATATCGATTTTTAGAAAAAATGGTTATTAGAACTTATGTCATTTTGGTCATGGTTGACCAAGAGCCAAACCACTAAAGCAAGAGTTTTAGACCTAAAACAAACATTAATATTTAACTATCAAAACTAAATAGTTTATTATATTATAAATTATATTACAAATATACTTATTATTATATTTTAGCTCAATTAGTAAAATGTAAGATTTTGAGTCTTTTTCTCACGATTAAAATTCAAACTATGCCACTATTATTTTGTTTTTAATATTTAAATGATGTATATTAAAATAATTTTGATAAATAAATTAAAATTTTATTCTATAAGTTTTCTTTACATAAGTTAATCCTATTCGATATGTGTCAGAAATTAAATATGAATATATCTTTCAACAGAGATTCAAACTTAAATCTTAAATTCACCGTGTTGTAGAAATCTAACTCCATTCTACTAGATCCGACGTTTGTTGATTATGTACATTAAATGTTATTTGTGATATATATATATATATATATATATATATATATATATATATATAAACTAATAAAGTTTTGATTTATTTTTTTGTAAGCTCCATAATTTTTTATATTATTACTATTTGCATTTAAAAAAGTCTCATTTTAAAAGTCACTTAATTAGGCTTCCAAACTTGTTGGATCAACTTTGATTTTGGTCCCCAATGAAAATACCCGTTTGATGGCTAGTTTTATTGCGTAAGATACCCCATTTGATAATATGCTATGGTACAAGTAGTAGATGTTCCGATTTCCTATTTATTTAGTAGGATTTGATTGATCCGTGTAAAAACGAAGTATGTTGAAATATATTAACTCTTTAAATAGATCCATACGATGTTTTTCTTTTAATTTATTTTTGGGGTTTTTTTTTTCTTATTTTTTTGACCGGTTTTGTGCTCTATATCAGAAACAATATTTTATAGTAAACAACAATATTGGTATTTGAAAGTGAGAACGACCCAGGGCAATTTGCGTACCAATCAACATGTTGATTTCTTCAATGTTCATCACAAAGTCCGTCTAAATTGTCGTGTACTATTTCGGCATGTATTTACCTCCAAAAGAATAAGGTTTTTACTTAAACTCAATTTTGCGTGTTACATAAAATGAACATAACATAATTTCGGAGACGCAATTAGAAACTAAATCAGAAGGAATAAAACATGAACTTCAAAAACAGTCCTCAAACTCAGCAGAGCTTGTCTCGGCAGTCATCGAAGTCGAATTCGAGGACTAAGCCGAAGCAAGAGTCGCTTAGCCCATTTACTGGTGGTGGATGTTGTCGTGGCTTCACCAGCGTTAAGACTGTGGCATCCACCACATCAACCTTGCAACAACATCAGCTCCAACAGCGTTATGAGAGTTTGGAAGTGAAGGTATATTCTTCTTGTATTAATTAATGTAAATATGTCAAACTAAAATTTAAATTTCAGGCTAAACAAAGTTTTTTTTTGGCTGGGGACGATAGTTATGTCATGGGATTTATTCTATCACACTTTGTTGGAATAGAGACTATCTTAGTGTACGTGAATTTAAAGATTCTTAAGATTAGTGTTCCAACTCTACAAATATTAAAGTTTTATATTAAATAGTTTACATATATAAAATAGTTTTAATTACTATATAAAAAGTATAAAGCTCTTGTAAAAAGTACACAAAAGATATATGCAATTTTCAACTTTAGAGTAGTCACAATACCACTTTCTCTTTGGACTTGGAGTGGTCCAAAAACTATTGTCCATTCAATTTTAGAGCGGACCGATGTAGTTTGTAACTGAGTTGTTTTTTTTTTTGAAATGTCGTGGTCGATAGCAATGTAGTTTGTAAATGAGTTGTTTTATCTTATAGACGTTGTAATTGATACTTGCATAATTTTGAACAGTTTAATAAAACGTCTTAAAGATATCGATTTAATTGCGACTCAATCCAATATTATTTTCGGTGGTTAAAAATTATTTTTAAAATAGTTTTTCGAAGCTCGTAAAGAACACACTTTGATTTATAGTTTCCTTAGAATTAATGAAAAAAATGATGCCTACAAGGAAGAAAAAAATTCACTATTTGACTCAAATTAGAATGAACATTTTCGTAAGACCTATAATTGATAACGCCGATATTGGTAGGTTTATAGTAATAAAACTTTTGAAATGAGTCAAACTAGTGTGGTTCGAGTAGTAAGTAGATCAAATCAATTATGAATATGTCCAGTAATCAATCCGAATGAAAATTCACGATTTGAAATAGACAATCCATTAAATGTGTTTCACATCCTACAATTCTTGTGAAGGATATCATGAAAAACAAAACAAAAATATTCCCGGATAAAAATCCAAACATGCAATAAAAATTGTTTTTTTTTTGTCAAACAATAACAAAATGATTTTCAAGAAGAAAAGTGATTTTTTTTTCAAACAATAACAAAGTGATTTTCAAGAAAATGTAATTTTTTTTTTGTCAAAACTATGACAAAGTGTTTCCAAGATAAAATATATTAAAGATGGATAGTTTATTGCTATTTCGGCCTAAGAAGATAAGTAAACGGCCAATACTAAGGAGTTTTTTACTTGTTATTTGTCATTTATACCTCTCACCTTCTAATACACTTAAAAAAAATAATTTTATCTTTTTTATTATATATAAAAAATTGAAATCTTTTTTTCTTTTTACTCCCACATTTAAAACTTTAGCAATAATTATTTTGAAATTTTCAAAACTTTGATTGATTATAAAATTTTTGAAATACAATTTATTGTATTTGTAAAATATTTTTGAAGTTTTCACTTTTAACAAAAGTTTCGAAATGAATATTTTTAGAACTTTCAAATTTTTGAAACAAGGATTTTTTGAAAGTTTCGACAGATTTTTGAAACGTAATTTTATATTTCAAAATTTTCGATAAAGATACAAATTTTGAAATTTTTTAAATTTTATTCCAATTTTTGAAATATAAATTTTGTTTTAAAATAATTAAATTATATTTTTTTAAATATTGTATTTATAATATGAAAATTAAATTTAGTATATTTTTCAAATTAAATAGAGTTGAGAGAGACATTCGTGCTACACAAAGCCGTAGATTCTATAGATAAATTAACAACTAATCAATAATTACAAAAAATTGAAAATTTTCAAAATATTCGAATGTTTGAAAACATTAAAATGTTTTAAAAATGCGAGTTTCGAAAATTTTGAAGGTTTAACAAATAAATTTTCGAAAGTTTCATTTATCGAATCTTTCAAAAAGTTTGAAATTTTTATTTCAGATGATTCCATTTTTTCGGAATGTTTTGTAGGTTTAACGAACAAGTTTTTAGAAATTTAAAAAAAATTAACTTTTTATATATAATAATAAAAAATAGTCTTTTTAAGTGTATTGAAAAGGTGAAAAATATAGGTTGACAAGAAGAAATCTCACACGTAAATCAGTAAGGTTGAAAGGTTGCTTTATATGTGGGCGGGCCTACGGTAAGTGGCTCATTTTTGGGTAATAACATGGGCCAGACTTTCCTTTATTTTGCTATTTCATGTTAGCTTGTGCTTGTGTTATTTACACCTAAACATTTGTTTCCAAAATTGATACATTAATTCAACGCCACATAAAAACACTGAAATTTAACTTTATTAAATTAACTAAATTATTATAAAAACATATTTTTTTACTGAAATAAGTTAACATTATATACTATTAAAATTGAATATGTTGTTCCTCAAATATTAAAGAAAAAAAAACTCGTGTTATATATAAAGGAAATTTCATAAATATGTTAAGTTTGTCGCACATATAGGTGGCTGATTTGGAAAAGGAGGTGCAAAAGCAAACAGAACTACGAGTGATGTATAGGAAAAGAATGGAAAGAACACAAGACTACTTAAGGTACTGTCTCCAAATAGCACAAGAGAATGGAATCTTGGAACACATTATCCACACTAAAGGTGAACTCCAACAATCTCCTCTCTATAACATCAACTCCATTACCAATAGTCCTCTAAATCCCACTCCTATGCACCAAAACCACCCCAATCTAGAGGCCATCATTGATCAAGCCAAAATCAATGGATGGTATATTAACCCAACCGAGGTTAGTACTACTCACTTTCTCAGCAAGACACTAGCTATCTAAAAATTCACATTTGGCAGTTTAAAATAATAAAGATCACCTAATTTTATTTTGTTTTTGGTTATAATTTTGTTTGGTGTTGTCGTTCATGAATTATCTTTTAATTAATATAGGTTTTATATTTTATTAACTCTTTTGTTCTCATAGAATAAATTTTCATAAAAAGTAATTTAAAGATTACTATTATTATTTTTATTATTACATTAAAAAGTTATTTACAATTAACTAAAATATGAAGAAAAAAAGGGATTTTAATTCTTGAAATAAGGATCGATCAATTTATTCTCTCAATTTTGCATAATAACAATTTAGTTTTTTAAATTGAAAATATCAAACAATTTTGTCATTTTTTTTTATAAAAAATACAGCACAACCCTAAATTAAATTTGATAGAGGTTCATAAAGGTTTTTATAAAGGTTTTTTAGTCTTTTATTGGTTTTAATGGATGCTTAATAGAGAAATATTTTTATATAGAAATTAAATTGATCAATATTTTTTGATTTAAGAGATTCATTTGTTATTGTATTTCGTAAATTTGATAGACTAAATTGATGAAAATTTACAATTTGACTGAATAAAATAACTATTTACTTTGTCGTTAAGTCCTAACATAACTTGACAATTGTTAATATTATTAAATTAAATATCATATTTTGAATTCGAAATCTCACATATGTGTATGAGTTCTAGTAGTATTTACTGGATGAAATGAAGAAAAAGTATCTATCCCTCTAACTAGCTAGTTATACAACACAGTTACACACCCAATAATTTAATTATAAGCTAGCTTTATATACAAATACAAATCAACTTGAGCAGATTGAAATGGAAGAGAAAATAGGGCAAGGGAGCACAGCAGAAATTCATAGAGGAACATGGCGTGGATTTGATGTAGCAGTGAAATGTATTTCAACCGAATTCTTCCGTACAAATGCAAACGGTGTTGAATTCTTTTCTCAAGAAGTTGAAACACTCTCAAAACAACGACACCGTTTTGTTCTTCATCTAATGGGTGCGTGCCTTGACCCACCTAATCATGCATGGCTTGTTACAGAGTATCTCAAAACAACGTTGAAGGAATGGCTTCATGGGCCTGGCAAAAGGCGCAGAGACAGAATTGTGTCACTTCCACATTTTAAAGAGAGAGTCATTAGGGCCTTAGAGATAGCCCAAGCTATGCAGTATCTGCATGACCAAAAGCCCAAAATTGTTCACCGTGACTTGAAGCCCAGTAATGTTTTTTTGGACCATGATATGCATGTTAGAGTTGCTGATTTTGGACATGCCCGTTTCTTAGAGGATGGGGAAATGGCTCTCACCGGAGAAACGGGTAAGCTTAACAACAAATACAAATTAAATTCTACTTGTATTTTTTACCTAAATTTATTCAACAACTAAAATTTGAGAACTTTTGTCACATGTTTTTTTAAATGTTAACATAATTTAAATAAGTGGTTAATTATATTCAAATTTATTAATTATCAACATAATTGCTTTAACTACATATTTAGATTTAGATATGATTATTCATGATATTTACTACACGTAATTCAACATTTAAAAGTATTGTTAATCATGTTTAAGTTTGTAGTCAATGAAATTATGTTAGTGGTGAATGAGGTGTAACACATAGTATATCTTTTAACCATAGCAAAATTATTTACATATTGAAATTGTTTTAACCACTTAAAAATTATCGATAAAGTTGTTTAAATTTAGCTGTAGACAAATTATTTTTTAAGTTGTGCATGTATTGATAAATGATAAAATATGTTGATTTGAGATATTAAGTTTTACATATTCACATTTATAGGAACATACGTGTATATGGCACCAGAGGTGATACGATATGAGCCGTATAATGAAAAATGTGATGTATATAGTTTTGGAGTCATACTGAACGAACTTTTAACAGGAAAACATCCCTACATCGAGACCGAATATGGTCCTGCCAAGGTATCATCATCACATTGGTCATGAATTATTCTTTTTTTAGTTTGTTGATTGATTATTTTATCAATTGTTCACTAGATAACAAAAAATCTTATTCATAACATATATTTTGATGAATATTTTTAGATTGCTATGGAGGTTGTAGAGGGAAAATTGAGGCCTATGTTTCCTTCACGGGATGATGGTGAACAACTTGGAGAATTGATTGACCTTATACGCCTTTGTTGGGATGGAAATCCTTCAACTAGACCATCCTTTGCTACAGTTACCCTTGTCCTCAAAAGTTATGCTAATAGAGTCCTTCAATTTTAAAAATAGTGCATCAAAGAAGAGAAATGAAACAATTAACTATTTATTTATTGGAAAAAGAAGATAATCAAACATTAATTCTTATGTTGATGTGATCATGTGACGATGAATATGTGATTTATTTAAAAAGTACTCTATATTACCTTTATAACACATATGTGACCACCTCAGTTATAATCCTACCCCACTGTTAAAAGATCCATTTTTATTTTTTGAGCATATATCATAAAGAAAGTTTTCGTTAATTTTCTCAATATGTTAACCTGTATTAATAATAACAAATGAGAACAGTTTTATTTAGTATTTGATAGAAGATATGGAGTTGACCAAATTAGTCAAAATCAACTGTGATGATTCGCGATAAAAATCTATTACGAGAATCTTCATTTCCTTTTTTTTTTTCAATTAAAAGATCTAGTTGATCAGAAAAAAAAATTCTACGTGATAAAACAGTTAAACAAATAACTCAATATAAAGTAACTTAAAAAACAATGGGAACAATTTTATTTTATTTTAATTATATTATTACTACTTACGTAGTATGTACAATTAGCAACTTTGTCTCGTCATTCTCCACCTAAGCTGTGCTGGCAATGTCTCCTACTTTTTGTCGCTGTTGTGTGTTCCTTTTGTCTTGTTGTGTTTCTATTTTATCATGACTTGTAGCAAAACAAACAGTCAATTATTTTACTTGTAAAAAAAAATCATTTTTTTAACTAAAAAATATGTAAGAGATAAATTATTATTGATTAAATTGCTGACCCTTTCAATAACTTGGTCTATTTATTTTTTATCTTAAATGCATTTTTTATTCTTTATATTGATCAAAGTGTGTGTTGTACAAATTGATAACTTGGTCTATTTTTTATTTTGAAAAAAAAAATCATAAAACTCAAAGATAAAAGCCACTATAATTAGTTTTTTTTTTATAAGTAAAATGTATCAATAAAAGTATTAGAAATACTTTTACTCATTATAAAAAACAGTGTCTGAATGCTTTGGAGACAATTCAAAAGATTAAAACATCAAAAAGATAGATCGAAAAATACATGAGATATTACTTTACTCAAAAACCGTGACCATGAAATATTTTTTATGTTGTCTACAATTCTATCCACGTCTTCCACAATTAGATATGGATTGGTATGGATTGGTTTGAATGATTCATTTAAAAAAATTATCTAATCCTATCCAATAAAAGAGGGTTTATATTGAACTGATTTTTAATTGATTCAAATTACAATTAGACAAAAAAAAATTATTAATGCTAATATTTGAAAGTCATGTAAATTAAAAAGTTAGAAGCAAAATATAACATATTAAAAAATAGTATTGTGAAATAACACTCATTGATTATGTTTAAAATGTATGAAATAATAAATAAATAAAATAGATTATGTTAAACCAATTAGCATTATAAAAAAATTAACAACCAACTAGTAATAATTAATATAATATCTCATGTTAATTAAATTTATTTATGCGTGGGAGTTCTGTTTTAAAAAGGGAATCTGAACGATTTTTACAAGAAGAAATTCTAATACATTTAATAATATTTTATTATTTGTGAATTTTGATATTTTGTTTAACTAAAATAATATTTTATTTCCTCAATTTTTAAATCCAAAGTTTCGCAGGTTTTACGGTTTTTCCTACAACTCAATTTAAAGCTTAATTTTTACGAAGTTTTCATTAATTATGTGATATTGTTGATTTGAGCCACAAATATTGCGCTACAAAATTTGTTACAACCATTTTATTTTTTCAGATTTATAAATCAAATGTAAACTTACTTGAAAAAAAAAATCAAATGTAAACATATTTTTCTCAAATCCACGATTTTTATCAATAAAATGTAATTCTAAATCATTAATGAATATGTCACGTCACAAAAACTAAATTATGACATGAGTTGTGAGAAAAATTTTCAAATTTGTGGAACAAATAGACTAAATTCCCAAATTTAAAAATTGGAAGAGTAAAATCTTTCAATAAAAATAGATAAACAACCTACTTATTGAATAGTAGATTTTTATATGAATATTTATTAAGTGTATTATCATGTTTACTATTAAATATAGAAGGTTAACTTGATTAAAAAAAATATAGAGGGTTAACAAATATGTCTTTAATTTTTTTTAAAAGACAACTATGCTTTAAAATTGAAAAATGGCAATCATTTCGAATAGAGTAAAAAAATACTAATCCACATTATGTTTAGAACACACTCATTTGAAGTGTATTTTTTAGAATATGTTCAGAAGATCTATATTATGATTTAGATTCATTAGACATTGTTGATTGTCCAGAGGATGACATTAATTTGTTACTTTGAAAATTTAGAGTATAGATTTATTTATGTTTTCAACAATTTTGAGGAGCGAAATGATTATTCAGTCAATGTTTATCAACCCTGATATAACTTTTGTTTTTATATAATTGTTCTTTTTAGGATAATTGTTTGTTATTTAAATTTATAATATATCGTCACAAATATCTAAATGATCGTGTGAATTGAATACATTTGTAAAAAAAGTGTATATTTACTATGTATACAAATTTATGATTTTTTTTAATATAAATATTTAACTTAATTGCAGTATTGATCATTATTTTTATTTTTATTTTGTAAAATTGATCATCTTATTTTAAAATTTAATAAATTTTAGACTCTCTTTGGATTTTAATTAAATAATGGTGATGTAATATTTTTTAAATAATATAATATATAATATGAGGATGATGAATAATACCAATGAAATTATAATAAAATCTTCTAGAAACTTCATTTTCAACTTATAAAATTATTAATTTTTGTAATTTAATTAATAATATATAAATAATTAATATATTTATATGATTTTAAATCACGAGAGCGCATATTATGTCATTTAAAATGTGTCAAACCACCAATTTTAGTTAAAAATCTTAAAAAGAGGTCAAAAGTGTTGGATTTTAAAATAAGAAGATTAATTATGGGGATTGGTTTAAATAAAAGGAGCAAAATTACAATTAAACCTAAATATTTTCAGTATTTTTAATAAATATTAAATAACTTAAAAGTTCTCTAATAAAAAAATAATTTAAAAGTTCCCTAATAAAAAATAATTTAAAAGTTAGAAAATTATATTTATTGAAGTGGATTTCAACAGGGAATGAAAATATATTGAAATCTACTTTAAAATAGGAAGTGAAAATATATTTAAAAATATATTTCTTATACTTTTTACTCATAGTTTTTATACTTTTCAATCATAGTTCAAGTGCAAATATTTTAGTCCTTACAAATTATAATACTGCATATTTTTAGTTTCTAAACTTGTAAAGATTGAAAAGTGAGAACAAAAACTAAAATCAAAATATTAAAAATATATTTAATCATCTATTTTCTTTAAATGACTTTCTAAATAAATTCTTTGGATTATTTTTAACTTCTTTTTTTAATACATAAAATCTAAGTTGGCGTAGGTGAAATTTTAAACAATGCTTATAATTTTATATCCTTTTTCAGATCCTACTTTGCTATGCTCGTGGTTTTATCTTGGGATGCAAAACCGAAGTTTCTTCTCACTGCTACCACCTTACTTGTGCTCTCTTGATCTTATATCAATTGTAGTTAAAGAGTACTGGTCAATGCACTATAAAATAGTTGATATGTAAATATTATACCTTTTGTCTTCAAATATAAATAAAATTATATACTATCTACTTTCTTATTTTTATATTTTAAAACACAAAAATATTTTTTTAATATTATTCATTAAAGTAAAATGAAAGAAAGTGATTTAATAAATAATTACTAAATGTCGGTTTCAAACTTTTTTATACCCTCACCATATATTGTATTTTTCTCTTGATTAAACTCTAAACTTCTTTCGATGTTCCAATTCATATATTTAATAGTTTTATCTAATTTTAACCAGTTGCCTTTTAGTGTATAATAAAAGTAGCCCGAAGTCATTGTTTAACTTTTTTCTTGAAATAGATATCGCACTTCAGAAAAGCTTAAGCTAATCCATTTCACATTCTTACTCTTTTGCTCTTAGATTTGGCTTTCAATTAGGCTTTTTTCCCCCACAATCATCGCCATTGCTGTTGACCAACTTATATGTACATGTAAGTACAGCTACCTTTTAATTATTTAATTCGAAATCAAAATCAAAAGGGTCTTTCTTCTTCAACAAAAAAAAAAAATATTCAAAAGGGTCATTAGATTCCTAGTCCAAAGTGAACATGTTCATCCATGTTGTCTTGTTTCAACCTTTGCCAGCTAACTTTATGTCACCTTGATCTCTTTTTATTTATAGTAACATATACTAATATATACTATATCTGAAACTAGCTCCATTCTGTTTTATTTATTTCATTTCTTGTAATTGTTCAACATTACATACTCAAAGGTTTGATTTTTATGACCAAGTTAGTAAATTTAATTATTTTCCACAAGTTTATATTTTTTGTGATATGTTTAGGGTTATGAATGGATGGTAATAAGCATCAAGGTGGTGAAATAAGTATGATGGAGAAGAAAAGAGAAGTGATGGTGGCAATTTCAAATGTGGGTGCAGAGAGCCATGATCATGAACATGAACATAACCATGATCATGAGTTGAAAGGGTTCGAATCTTCACCTCACTTTGTTTCAAAGTCTCCACCTTTTAACTGTGCTTCCCCTGAGATAAGATTCATTCCAAGTCCAAATAAACCCCCAAAAATTCCCATTACAAATACCAACCTTACATCAAGAAAATCACTTGCAAGATCAATGTATTCTAAGCCCAAATCAAGGTTTGGTGAACAACCTTACCCCAATGATGGAACCATTTTAGAAGAGAGTGTTACTTCTTCAACTTTGCAAGAACAATTAGCTTTTAGTTCATCTTATAGGAACTCATTCAATAAAGCGTCACAGTCGCCTAATAACAAATCTGGAACGGTTAATAGAAGTGTTTCAATTACTTCGGTCGTCACTCCCAAAACACCTTTGATGGCATCTCCAGGTCCTGCTGGTGAGGATCCTGATGAAATCATTTACAGGAAAGTTGAATTTAGTAAAGGCAAGCGTAAGAGACTAAAGACTAAGGTTTTGATTGAATTGTTCGTTTTTGCATTCATTACAAGTAGCTTGCTTGCTAGCTTAACTGTTGAGGAACTGAAAAGGACAAAGATTTGGAGTTTGGGGCTTTGGAGGTGGTGTATGCTTGTGATGGTGACCTTTTGTGGCATGTTGGTTACCAAATGGTTCATGCACATTGTCGTTTTCTTGATTGAAATGAACTTCTTGTTGAGGAAAAAGGTTCTTTATTTTGTCCATGGACTTAAGAAATGTGTCCAAGTCTTCATTTGGATTAGTTCAGTTCTCCTCACATGGGTGCTTTTTATCAATCGCGGGGTCCAACGATCTAAATTGGCCTCGAAGATTTTGGATGGTGTAACCTGGACTCTTGTTTCCCTTCTCATTGGAGCATTTTTATGGGTCATAAAGACATTGTTGCTAAAGATTTTGGCATCAAATTTTCACGTCAAATCTTTCTTTGATCGAATTCAAGAATCGATATTCCATCAATATGTTCTGCAGACGCTGTCCGGGCCTCCTCTTATGGAAGAGGCCGAGAAGGTTGGGGGATCGCAAAGTATCAGCCATTTTAGTTTCAGGAGTACAACCGGTAAAGGCAGTACAAAGAAAGAGGTTATTGATATGGCAAAGCTTCACAAAATGAAGCAAGAGAAAGTTTCCGCATGGACCATGAAGATTTTGGTAGATGCAGTGATGAATTCTAGGCTGTCCACAATCTCTAATTCACTAGATGAAAGTTTTTATGACGGAGAAGCTGAACAAACTGATAAAGAAATTACTAATGAGATGGAAGCAACTGCTGCTGCATATTACATTTTCAGGAACGTCGCTGCTTCCCCGAGTTGCATGTAAGAAATATACGCCCATTACTTGTAGAGTTGTTTGTTGGTTATAGTCATAAATATGATTATTCTCAATCTATCATCGCTGGTATCAGTTGCATGTAAATGTATTTGTCCTGCTCCTTGTTTTGATATCTGCCACTCTTGTTGCTGCTAAAAATTGCTTCTCATTATGAATAGAGACATCGACGAAGATGAACTTCGTAGGTTCTTGATTAAGGAAGAAGTGCCTTTTGTGTTTCCCCTACTGGCTCAATCAGAGACAGGGCTAATTACCAAAAAATCTTTAGCTAATTGGGTGGTAAGGTCTTCTATGTTTGTTAAAAAATCCGTCGTTGTAATAAAAAATCGAAATTCCATTTGGACCATAATATTTTGTATTTTTCAGTTGAAGGTATATCAAGAACGTAAAGCACTTGCACATGCGTTGAGCGACACAAAAACAGCTGTAAAACAGTTAAACAAGCTTGTGACAGGGGTCATAGTAGTGGTAACCATAGTAGTGTGGCTTCTTCTAATGGAGATTGCAACAACAAAAGTACTTGTATTCCTTTCGTCGCAGCTAGTACTTGCAGCTTTCATGTTCGGAAACACATGCAAGAATATATTTGAAGCCATCATCTTCGTGTTTGTAATGCATCCATTCGATGTTGGCGATCGATGTGTTATAGATGGTCTTGAGGTAATTAATTTAGAGTAGCCAAACTTTATTTTCATTGTTTAAGCTTTGCTTATTTATTATGGCTTCTGATAATTTGGCAGCTATTGGTTGAAGAAATGAATATACTGACAACAGTATTCTTGAAGCTTAATAATGAAAAGGTGTACTATCCTAATTCTGTTCTGGCCACAAAACCGATTAGCAATTACTACAGAAGCCCAAATATGGTTGACAATGTACATTTTTCGATTGATTTTATGACACCAGCTGAGAAAATTGGAGCACTGAAAGAAAAAGTTAAGAGGTAAGCTAATTTTATCTTCATGATTGAATAAGTAGTCTATAGAGTCATTTTTTCACACTTTTTTTCTATGGAGATTAAAAAAAAATGACTGAAGTTTTATCACTAAATTGGAACAACTATTATTGATGTCTTATTAGTATTTCTATGTTCTAATGTCTTTTTAAAAAATAGGTATTTGGAGAGGAATCCGCAATACTGGTATCCGAATCTCGGGTTGGTAGTGAAGGAGATTGAAAATGTAAATAAGATTAAGATGGGTCTTTTTGTTACTCACACAATGAACTTTCAAGAGTTTGGGGAGAAGACCAACAGGAGAAGTGAACTGGTGATGGAAGTAAAGAAAATATTTGAAGAACTCAATATCAGATACAACCTTATTCCACAAGGTGTTCATGTCAGACACATGGAACATGATTCAAATTTACTCAAATGATGATTCTTATTCACTGCTATGCAATGGCATGTATGTGCTCCTCCAGTTCTCTTTGGTTGATTTAATTCATGTATCTTGATTGTTGGGGGTGATTTTATAGTGAAAGTAAAGGTTTTAGCAGACAGTGTTAACAATATTTTTACATGTGATCATTTCATTATGTATTACTTCTGATATTTGTTGTACGGAGGTTTTGTTCCCCTTTTTCTCTAGCATTTGGTATATATAAATATACATTTTTTTCTTTTAATTCCTGTAAAAATTTGTTTTTGTTTTTCATCTTGTCAAATATATTTCATTTTGGTTTTTGTTTTTTGTTTTAATTCATACAATTTTGAAATTGGTCTCGGTAATATGTCTGTAGTATTTATTTTACTCTTTTATCTAACTCATACTAGTTATACTAAAATCAAATATTTTATATATTACATGGACCAATTTCAAATATAAATAAATTTGCAGAAACTAAAATAATCAATAAAGAACAAGAGTAAAATGTGGCATATTTATAAAGATGAAAGAACTTTTTTTTTTAACGAAGACTAAAAAAAAAAAAAAATTGTATATTTACATGACAGAATACATATTTAACTTTTTTTTCTTTATCATAATTCATAATTTGATCTCCTCTCTTATTTTCTGTAGAGGTTGTAATAAGTGAGGTAGATCCAAAACCCCAAATGAAAGGATTAAGGTTTTTTTTTGTTCAAAATAAACATACAGATACTCAGTAACTTCCATAACATTACAAAAAATCAATAACTAACATCTTTAAGGTAAGCATTAGATTATGGCAAGTGTAACCTTATCAATTGATAACCTTATCCTACAAATATCAGGTGGAGAATGTTCCACGTAGGATAAACTACATGTGCCACATCATCTGAAGATCTCCACTTTGCACCTATCAAGTCTATCACAATCTTATTGTGTCCATTTACCTTACCAAAAATCCAGAATATCTAAGCAACCACATCACAAGCAAAACAAACAAGAGCAAAAAAAATGGCTTCTGTTGCGACGGCTTTATCACTGAGTTCTGCTACACAGAACAGTCTGAGAAGGCCATCATCAACTGAATCATTTTTCAGGCCATTACCAGTAAAACAACCAAAGAGGGTCACACATTCAAAATCCAAGCTTGAAATTCATGCATCTTTGAAACAGAAGGCAGTGAGAGGACTTACAGCAGCATCCTTGACAGCTTCCATGGTTATACCTGAGGTGGCTCATGCAGCTGGATCTGATCTCTCACCATCTCTTCAGAACTTTCTACTAAGCATTTTTGCTGGTGGAGCTGTGCTAACAGCTATATTGGGAGCTGTTTTTGGAGTAGCCAACTTTGATCCGGTTAAAAGAGCTTAAATAAGTATGCTTTGAAAAGCTATAAGATTTTATGTCCTATATAATTTCTGTGTTACGTATCTAATACTATATGTTTATGCAACTGGTTGCTTTATATGTTTGTTTACTAAATTGTTAATCCCAGCTGCTCCTTTTCTTTTACTCTCCTCATTCTTTTTCTTTTTATTTGATTGCATTGAACCAAAATGCTGAAACTATCGTAAAACTAGTGATTCAATTCAGCTAAAAACTCAAATTAGTATCAAATCATCAAAACGTTGGTCAGTAGTCCCTAATGTTATAATAGCCAGGACTATTTTGACAATAATAGTATCTTTCAGTGACTAATTTGATAATTAGATGACTAATTTAGATTTTTGACTAACTCTACGTTTTATATTTTAAGAATTAAAATAGTGGTTTACTTAAATTCCAAACAACTTCCCTCAAAGATGTTTGTGTCCCTGCGTTACCTTTGAAGTGAAATCTAAACATAGAGGCGATAAGCCACACCATGTCCAGGAATGAATCTAGCATTTTCTTTACTGCACACATGAGTTTCACTCTGCAGCCTGAAACACGAAACAAACATGATTTTGGTGTCCAGTTCCAACAAACATTTATTTAAGTGAAATCATTAATGTATGTAGCACCGACATTTTAAATTGAAGGAATGTCGATATCATACATGTTTCAGTGTCCGTGTCCGGCACACTGATAGATGTGATGAAAATCACTTCTATTTTCTTAAATTCTTATTATCAATATTAAGATCGTATAGATGTCTTAAAAGTGTATATCTGTGCCAGGGCGCATCATAAATGTCCATATCATAATCATTTATCATAGTTCTTAATTGAATTGTTTTGACGAGGTTAAGTTAATTTAAGTTTTAACCAAGGTCTTACTTAATAGTGTGTGGAATATCTAGGGTTGTGAAGTGTTTAAACTGCAAAAAGAAATGTACTTAAGAATATGAAAGAGTCTTGTTCGTGGTGGTAGATGACTGAAACAGTCACCAGTTAGATAGAGCAACTAACCATTTATTCTTTCTTAAATTCCTTTGTCCATTTCCTCAGAACCAATGAATTATATTATTACGCAGTTAAACACACTAAACAATCTATGTTATTGATTTGACATCATACGGTTGTGAGCTATAAGTGCGTTACAGCTGGGAATATGTTTCATGTCTAAATCCTGGATTTAAAGCATAATATAAATAAATACTTGGAAAAAATATTGATGATAAAGTTACATCTTACAACACAAACAATTTTTTTTTCTTGTTCATTTGATTACCATAACCCATCCCCACATATCAGCAAAAGATGGTACATGAGTTGTGTGTAACAAGCACAAGAAGGAAAAATGATTGAGTAGAACCTTAACAAAATACCCATGTTTGAGTAAGTTCTACGGTGAGTACTTTGCATTTAATGTGAATTAGTAATTAAAAATTATCAGAAACTACGTGGACGATATTTTTTTAAAATAATAGTTTAAGACTTTCTTTTGTTTAGGATAAGATAGTGACTTAATTAATGTCGATTAAATACGAGATATATATTTGTTTTTCTGTATTTTTAACGAAACATTATCATTGAAGCCACTATATGTCATGGAAATAAAGATGATTATTAATATCTACTTCTAAGATATGGTGTTTGTGATAATTTAAAAAAAATTCAAGTATTTGTCTATGGTGGATTGTAATCCGTGTTAAAATTTCCCCAAAACAAATTACTTAAATTAAAAATAAATCAGAAACATTTTTATTATTTCATAACAAGGTCTATGAAGTAATCATAAATATTGTAAGTTACAAGCATATTAATAGTGCAATTAGTATTAGAAACAAAAGTCACTAATAATGAGCAATGTCATTTAGTTATGAGAGTTACAATCGTATAAAATGTGAAAAGTTAAGAGAAATCCACAACCACAAACATTCTCAATACTTAAGCAGAAAAAATAATCACACAAACAAAGTATCATAAGCAGTTGCAATTAAAGGGAATAACATCAAATTCTGGTCTCAATGATGACCCATAAGGTGGCATAAATTGATTATATCGTTTCAGAGTAAACGACGTCGCATTTTGAGGAGAAAACAAAAACACAAAAAATAAAAATGTTGCCAAAAACGCCATTGCCGGGGATCGAACCCGGGTCACCCGCGTGACAGGCGGGAATACTTACCACTATACTACAACGACTTGTTTGTTAATCCTATCTCTGAGGAATTTAAATCTAATAGTAATTATGTTTATCGTGAATCAGATAACACGTTTGTGGCAAAGATCCGTTGCGTTATCTGACCCATGTTTATTGTTTGATTTCATAACGATATTCATTGAAAAAAGAAAATAGAAGAAATGAAAACTTAGCCTAGGCAATGGCCTTGTCCTCCATCACTATTCCAAGTAACAAAATTCTATACACTCAACCACCCAAATTGGGATTCTCAACTACCGTTGTTTTTGCTGTGAAATTACAGCGAAGATTATGCATCAGAAATTCCAGTGAAAACACTACCGGAGCAACAGAGGTAGAGTCAGAGAGTTCCATTGAAGTTCCAAAGGAATCATCCTCTTTAATTTCTACTCTCAATGTTGAAAGGGCTCTCCGTGGTATACGTAAGTTTATATGTTAATTAATAATGTATGCTTCAAATTGCATTGAATTGAATTGAATTGATGAAGATATGGTTTAGAATGCTGCAGCAATTACAGACGCAGATCATTATGGTAGACTCGGCATTCCCAGAGGATGTCCCTATGACATGGTACCTCTCGCGTATAACAACAAGGTTCGAGAATTGGAGAGTCAAGGTTTAGAAGAAGACCTACTCAACAAGAAATTGGAACTTCTCCGAGTCAGTTTACATATTTATATTATTTTAATTACTTTATATTTGCATAAATAAAGGTGACAGATTTTGAATCTAATCGGGAGAAAGATTTAATTATTTGGAAATTAGAACTATGATTTTGATGTAATGATTTGGTTAACCTTTCTATAGGAATCATACACAATCATGTCATCGCCAGAAGAAAGAAGAATGTACGACTGGAGCTTGGCCAGAGCAGATAACACAGACAAATACATTTGGCCATTTGAGGTTGATGTTTCAGAGATACAAAAAGGAGATCCTCCACCACCGGTACTTAGTTATTCCTATTTCTCAACATCCTGTACTAATAAGGATGTGAAATTCTCTCAAACATGGTATTGAATTGCTAAAGTAATACATGTTAGGATATCTGTTTACTTTTTGATAAATCATGTTAGGAAATTTTTATTCTTGAACTAATTAAATTTTTTGTTATTTATTAAACAATATTTCCAATTTTCATGGGCAGGAACCTGAGGATGTTGGACCAACTAGACTGGTTGGATACTTCCTATTGGGATGGATACTGCTAGCATTTGTGTTATCTATTTATCTAAACTTATAGAAACAAGTGTATTATGCATCAATGCATGGAACTTTTTTTCCAAAGAATCAATATGATGTAATGTAATGGACAAATGTTTTGAATTGAATGAAATTCTAAGTTCTATTTTAAACAATAGAATCTGAACATTTAACACACATTTTTTTTTCTCATTCAACAACACTAGAAGATTAAGTGCTATGCGAAAAAAATATGTTATCATTTGATAAAATCTAAAACTAATTAATCAAAGAATATAAGTTGCTATTACATGTCACTTAAACATGGGAACAGTTCCTGCCAAATGAAATGTTATTCTATCAAGAAAATGAAAATGTTTGCTTCATCTCTCAACGAATTGAATAGACTACACTCACTCAATTTGAAGATAGAAAAAACAAGATCCCAAGTTCAGCTCAGGCTCTTCAGAGAGATCATGATCTCACAACTTTATCTGTTGATGCCATTTAGCACAACTCTGGCTTCCTTTATCTCTCAAAGAATGAAGTATGGCCTTAAATATCCACCCATTCACTCCTAGTTAAACTATATTTTGAACATTTGCTCTTAATCTTGCTCTTGTTGCCACTTTATTTAATTCATTGCAAAATAAATTATTCATGAATCTCAATGAAGGCACCTTCTTTCTGGAATGGTCATCACTCATCAGCTAGTTTCTTTTCTTTTTCCGTTCACTTTCACTTCATTGCAGCCTTCATATGCTTTGTAACATTACTTAGTTTTACGTCTCAACCAAAATTCAGCATATGCAAATTAATATAATCGACGAATTTAATCTTTTTTTCTAACATAGAAACAATCTTTACAATCATCTATTTTTGTCACTAAGTGGAGGGCATTTTTACCCACAACTTGAATCTTCAACCAATTGTTTTCTCCATTCTAGCGAGAATGGAAGACTCTCTGTTTAGCAAGATCTCACTTACGTGCTTTGGCCATAGCCAATAGCTTCTCTTTCATATATTTATTTCTTCGTGCCTCCAAGTTTTCTTCCCTCTCTGTGGGGTGGGGTGGTGATGGAAATGATAAGGATGATTTAGAAAAATTCTTTTGTGCCAAGACTGGTCCAATGCTTAAGGGATGTTCTATCTGGCGGAGAAATTTAGTATTGACGGGTGTAGGTGGTTTATCCAAAAATGAGGATGCAAATGCAGAAGAATACCAAATTCAGTTTCATTGACCGTGGAGCTGAATATGAACATGAACATGTGTTGATAACAATGACGGGGAACATCCCGATGAGAAAGAAAAACGTGTTGGTTAGGAGAGACAAACAAGGAAAGTTATGTTGACAACAAAATGGAAGCCATATTAGCAGCTCCTGTTGACTGCTATCCCCATATTACTAGCTCTTAAAATAGAAAAAAGATAAGCAACTCGTCCAAGTTTAAAAAAGAGATAGATAAATTACATATATTTATTTTGATACACATAATGTTAACTGTATGCATGTTGGCTATTCATAATATTGATTCTAATTGCTTTAAATCAGGGTCTGAGCTCTCTGTTTCCACGTCTTCACGGTCCAGGTATGAATCAGCTACAACTTTTCCCTTACTCAGCACATCCGATGGTACTGTTTGTAAGAGGCTGAAACAGAAAGCTCATTAAGAATAGCATCTTTCTCTTTCGTGCGTGTAAGACTATAAGTTGGTATGACATGAAGGGAAATGTGAGGCACAAAGGATATTTATTATGCAAAATAGATACTTTGCATATGGCTTTACGGTGCAGTTCACCGCACCATGAAGACAGTTGCAGAGTATCCAGGCCCTTATTATGTGCCAGAAAATGGAGGAAAGCTGCACAAGAAATCACCTGTCCAGAGCGATAAGGGCAGATTTTACTTTTGCCTTCATTGATTTGACTGAGGCTTCAGGATCATTACGTGATGCATGCAGAAGCAAGGAATCAAGTTCCTCCAGTGACCTTCAGAAACAGAATTCTTCGGTTTAAGTTTTTCACAATCATAAAATTTATTTCTATATGACCTATAGCTCAGTTGCTAATGGTGATATTAATTTCAAGCACATTATTTTCATAATAATTTTTGCGGGAAATTGATTATTTTACCTCAGACATTCATCAACATTGTTGAATGCAGTTTTACCATTGCCACTGTCAGAAGCATATTGGGCAACCTATAAAAAGATTGTGAAGCACTAACTAACCTTCACATATGTGAATATATTCAATATAAAGTAAATGATGAGAAACATTAAGGAGAAATAGATTATCCTAACGATATCATATCAACAATGGTTTGAGCTTTAAAACAATCAATGAAGCTATTCGTTGTTCTATGCTGTTTAGGAATTTTCTGAAATTTGCTTGATATGGAAGAAATTGGCTGTATCAGCATTTTATAGTATTCAAAGGCATAAGAGAATAAGAACCATGAAAGGGAGAGTGAAGAAGAGCTTGGAAGTTGAAAGAAGCCTTTACTTACTGCTCGAATGTTTATACGAAGAGATGCTGCAGGCCCAGAGCGAAGAAGAGACCGGCAGAGGGCAAACTGGGGTTCATTGCCTTCTAAAGTTTTCTCTATAGTAGTCGAAAAAAAGGCATAAGTAGATTTTATATCAACTTCAGTTTATGATAATTGCAGACCATGTGAAATGAATACCTATAGCAATCCTTAATGTGAAGGGAGAACATGGAAATTGGAAAGTAATGACAAGAAGATTCAACAAAATGAACCAAGAGAATAAATGCATACAGGTATCAGAATGAAGTCAAATTTACCAATCAGAAAAGAAAAATATATTTCATCAGATTTGTGTTTATAAAGTGTTTATTTGTTTTCTCGTAGTTACCTTAGCAAATGTGCCAATCCAAAAGAGAGAAATGATGAACAATTAACAGGGCCAGTGGGAAGCCTGATAAATTGTACAATAATACCAAGTACAAAATAAACAAATAACACCAAAATCACAGAGATCTTGAATATCTAGCACGACAAAGGTAGGTTAAGGAAAAACTGGCATTACCCAAGTCCTTGATCTGGAACTGTGTGAGTATTACAGCTGGTACATAAGCCTCCAGAGGATCTAGCTTTTTTCTAGAGCATTTAAGAACAAATAAGAATCAGAATGGTCATTCTTTGAACAAACAAATCTAAAACAAGAGATAGCTACTCTAATTTAATTCAAGGACTATGGCCTTCTCAAATCTAGCCAATACAATAAAATTATGAATGCTTATTTGTGTAAGATAAGTCAAACCTTATGAAAAGTAACTTGTAACCTATCAAGCCCATATACTTGATACGACAAGGATACGAGGATATAGGAAACTCTCAAAATCTAAATATATAATATAGCCTAGACACTTTAACATAAATTTATAAAAAAATATGCATATTTCACATAAATGCATAGTATTTGTAAAGAGACTTTGAGATATTTAATATATAACTATAACTATACATGCAGATAATGATCACAACTTACAAACAACTACTTGTGAACATAACAAAAAATCATAGAGACGTATCTTTCTCTTATCCATATCAATAATACATTCTTTTTCTTTGTAAATATATCATAAAAGTATTTTTTCCCAAACAAATGCCAAAATGTCACAAAATATCATTAGACCTATTTAAAATAAGTCTTAACTGTATTAAATTGCTCGTGACTCTATTCCATTGCTTGCTATTTACCGTCTAATACTAATTGTATCATTTTCATTATCTCCATTGTCATTATCCAAAACATGCACAGCTTATAAGTCTAAATCCCCAAGAGACAACTCTTCCAATTCAATAAGTCCATCACCACCACCATCATCAAATAAGTCATATACATCTCCACTAACATCATACAATCATTGCATGTCTCTTCTTTTACATCCTCAAAGAACGAATAAAGGAGTATGTACTCCAATTCCGCTCATAACATGATGAAGAACAAATCTCTAAAAGAGCTTAAGAGCAACTCATTTTTTGGTATTAAGTGAGTCTTATGTGTATACATCATTCATTTCTACTTTTTCAACTTCAGTACCTAATATGCTAGCACATTATCACTTCAAAAAATTATAAAAATGGATCTCACCAATAATATCACATAATCACATTGATATAATGTCTACCATTTGATTTGGCCCCAATTCTTAATGGAAACAAGTAGCATTTAAGCACCGCCATTGCAGAGACGTGAATATCTTGTCCATATCAGTTAACTAATAATAGAAACTTACTATTAGACAAATACATAACAAAGGAGTACGAAAAGTATAATTCCAAATCAAATTTAAGCGAAGGTAATACTAATATTTAGTAAATTGAATGAAAGAGAAAGGCATGAGTAAGTGATGAATGAGAGTATACCTCTTGACATATTTGTCCATAAAACTTCCTTCAGCAGCAGCGCCTTCGACATGGAAGACAAGACCAACTCAATGTGAAGAAGAAGAAGATGAAGAGGGTGAAAGTGTTACCGTAAACAGAGAGAGAAAGAGAGAGAGAGTACGTACGGTTAGGAATGAGAAGGAAGTGGGAAAGAACTAGAGAGATGGACACCGTGCGCCGGCCTTCCCTCCATGATGGCGCTGACACTTCACACCTCACACAACGCTTCGCTTTACGACTGGAACACTGCAAGGGTTTGATGTTGCTAACATGCGCGGGGGTGACAGCTGATGCCATACCTAAACAACATAATAATAATCAGAAGAAGAAGGAAGGGTAACGTTATCAATTTGGTGGGTCTTATCCCTTTCCCTTTAGTTTTTCTTCTCCTCCCAAACCACTCCTTTCTTTTCCCAGCATAATTGCAAATAAACCCTTCTTTCTATTAAAATTTAAAATCAACCGCACTTCAGTATATTAAATGTTATTACAATTACCATTTGATTTGAACTTACATGACATATATTATTCTTTGTCTATATTGTTTTATATTATTATATTTTAATAATAAAAATGATTTTTTGCTTAATGTTCGTAAGGAATATAATCATAATACCATAATTTCACATGAAAAACTCTAAAATTAAAAGAAAAAAATATTAAAATTATTATTTAATTACAGTTAAATAGTAAGATTGTTTTAATTTTTTTACGATACATAGATTTTTTTTAAATATCTCGTAATTCTTCCAAAATAAATATTTGAATTATTAACAAGTTTGCATTGCATGAGATGTGGTTTGAAAATGTAGGATGGGTCATCATCATCTTATAAGTAGATTTTGTAATGGTTGAGTAAAGATCGACCCAAATTTTAAAAGTAATAGTTGAGTTAATATCAATCCAATTTTTAAGATGATATCAAAGGTTTTCTAATATTAGTTTACTTACATACTATCCTATTAGCCTCGTCGGGTCACTCAAGCCACATTGAAGATATCAAGTCCTAAACATGAGAGGTGTGTTAAAAGTCTCGTATTAGATGAAATATGGTATATAAATGTAATTATAAGTGATTAGACAATCTTTTTATTTATAATATATTAAAAAAACTTTATTGAATGACACACTTATGTGACTTACATTCTATGTGGCACGCTTATATGTCTCTACAATTCATCCAACGCCTTATATCTATTTATAATATATTAAAACAACATTCAAACTCTATTGACATATGACACACTTATATGTCATATCGTAATATTTACGCCGCACCGCTTATATTTTTTTGGGGTATACTCCATATGTCTTCACAATTTATCAAACATCTTATATTCATTAATTTAACTTTTACATCTCACACATCATATATATGTTGAAAACCTACCCACAAAAACTCCTCGTGAAAATAGTTCTATCACCCTCTCACTCCAATCAACTTTCATTGTTCTTCAATTTTTTAGGAATGTTACTTCTCCATTCCTAACTTTATAGACTCCTACACGTGAGTTGGTAACAACATCGTACTAATGTTATCTCATCATAAAAGTTCAAGTGATAATTTGCAAATATAAATTGTTCACAAAATTAGGCAAAACAATTATATATGTTGTTTTTGATACATTTTAATGGGCATCAAAGATTAAAAAAAACTTGAAATCGGAACATATTTTGCATGTAAGAAATAATTAAAGTATTTGCAATTATTTTTTATTCTATTAGATTTTCATCAAACATTTGATATTTTCTATATCAATATATAGTTTATGTCACTCAAATTATAAAAAAATAAAAATAAAAAATTATAATTTTATCAACAAAGTTGATACAACCATCAAACATAACTCTTACATATTTAATCGATTCAACATTCAAGAATTTAGTCGTCACACATCTCACTCAATCATAATAAAATAAGATTTTAAACAGCGTGAACTTAATTGTTTTTGTTGTTTTTTAATAAAAACAATTGACCAACAAACATTTTATTCTTTAAAAGTTTTCGATTGTTTTAATAATTAATAAACAATTGAAATTGACATTTATTTTAAACAGAATACCACAATTCAACGGATTAATTCATATGGAACACTATTTTTAAATTTAAAATCATTGTCATTGAAGTTATTATTTTACTTTTAATATTGCTTCATATAGTAATGAAATATTTAATATCATTATTAATTGTTGAAACATTTTTTTTAGACAAATATAAATAAATTAGTAGTTACTTTAGTTTTTCCTGATTTTGTATATGAAATCTCTTCTTAAAAATCTTTGGTGTCTCTTAATTAAACTACTTTAATTAAAATATAGATTAATTATAATTAATTACATATAAATACAAAATAAAGTATAGTTTAAATTACTCTCAACGCACATACATAAATTAATAGCTTTTAAACTTAAGTTAAAGTTAACCAAATGTTGTATATGGAGCAACATTGTATGAAATATTTTAATGTAAACTATTATGATTGATTTATCTTTGTTAGATACAATAATAAAGTACAAATATTTTTTGAAAGGGATTAGGTAATACAAATAATTATATGTAAATTGATAGTTGAGATGATAATTTATTAATGGTGATATCTTTAAACTTTCAATTTAACTTTTAAAAAAGTTATCTGAGCTCAACTCTCTTATTTCAAGTTTACAATACATTTGACTGTATTGCATCAACAAATAATACACTATTATTAGTGCAAATGGTCACATGTTATTCAACAAAAACAATTATGAATAATTATTCAACTAAAACAATATAGGAGTAACAATAGTGCAAGAAAATCAAAGTTTAAATTGAGTAAACAAATAAATAGAATAAATGATGTCTATCGAAGAAAAAATCATTTCATTTCATGGCATATTTAAAATTTTAATATGATATCCAATCTTGATGATAACAATTAATTATATCATTAATTACACTCAACTTTTATATTTTCATTTTATCTATATTTGTAATGAAAAGTAATTATGTGTTCACAATACAAAAGTTACACACACACATATATATATATATATATGAAAATATATTAACATCCAATTAACGTGCGGGTCACAATCTAATTCTTATTTTATAAGTTGATTTTGTAAGAGTTGAGCTATATTTAATCCAAATTTCTAGATGGATTGCATCTCACAATAGTTTAAAACAAGAGTATAGTAGATAAAAAAAAATAAAAAAAAAATTAATTGCAGTAATGTTGGTTCATCTATTTTCATTAATTCACATAATTGGTTCTCTTATTTTAAAAGTTATCAGTTATAATCATTCACTCGTATTTTTTAACTAAAAAAGTTACAATTTGACATATTTTAAATGATGACATTTAGAATCATATAGATGCATTAATTATTCATATGTCATTAATTAAATTACAAAAATTAAAAATTTATAAAGTCAAAAATTAAGTTTTAGAAAGTTTTATTGTGATTTCACGTGTGTTAATTATTCTACATTATTGTATTATATATTACATTATTTAAAACATGTTATATTCTCATTTTTTAGTTAAAAAATCAGAATATAAAACAAAAGCTATCAAATTTTAAAATAAATTGATCGATTTCGTGAATTAATAATAAAGAAACTAAAACGAAAATTAAGCGAAAATAGAAAGTTAAAATAATTAAGTTAAAAGTATTTTTTACCAAGATATCTTTCAACGAATAATTTGAGTCTAATACATACATAATTTTGATCTCCTTTTCCCTACATTTAGCACTGGTCATATGAGATTTGTTCCAAAATTTTAATCTCCAAGTTATGTATTTTATTTAACTCAAATTTAAGTAATAGCTTTATAAATTGTCAAAAAAAACTTATTGCTTTATAAACAAGTTAAAATAGTTTTTTTTTTTTTTAATAGTGAATCAATGTTGGTCCAATTTGTAAGCAACCAACTTATAAAATATAAGGACTTAGATTTAAATCTATTGTCACCGTGAAAATATTGTTGATAAATAATTAGTAAATATCTTTATTAGTATTATGTGAGTAACTGTTCTAACCCTCGATCTTTATTTGATATTTATTTCATTAAAAGTAACTCTTCTATTTTTCTAATATTCTCTAAATCTTCTTCAAAAATTTATTAACCAAATCTTATCGCTATTTGTCAAAAGAAAAGTTAACCAAATGACAACAGCTTCTAAAAATTATTATAAAAAAAATAAAATTAGGAATATATATATATATATATACCATTAATATAAAAAGTTTTAATAGTACATCAGAATAATAGTAACAATATATTGACAATGAAATTCATTATCATTAATTTATTTATATTTGTTAAATATTTAAAAACATAATTTTATTTTTTGAGTTAAATTTGTATGTATTAAGTGTGTAAAATATTTTACACATATTACAAGTTTATAACTAATCATGTCTATTTCTTTAAAAGTAATTAAGTGAAATATTTTGAAATTGAATAACTATCATTCACCATCAATGTATTTTAAACTAAAAATGTATATAAATTAAATTTTTAATTTTTTTTAAAAAGTAAATATTTTTGGACAGATCTTCATCTTCTGTCGATTTTAACAAATTGTAAAGATCTCACCAAATAAACAGTCTGGAATCTCATAGATAAAATATTGACGATATTCATTAAGTTGCCAATTGATCAACATCAACATAATGAATTGATTTTTCTTTGGTAATAAATACATCGAGTTAATTAAAAAAAGTTATGAAAATAAACACTCTATACATAAAGAGAATATATGGACGTTGGATGGTTGCTTATCAACAATTATTAACAAACTTTCAAGTTTTGTCAAAAAAAAAAAAAAAAAACTTTCAGGAGAGTTTTAACTAATGCAACTAATCCTATGTTTCTGTTATATTTCAATGACGTGGCATCAGAAACGTGTTTAGATAAAAAGAAAAAAGAAAAAAGAAACTTTTGGCAATTTAACAATATTAATGATAATTTGTTGATTCCCTCGTAATATTGATTTATTTTCCCGTTTTGAATAAATATAACCTCACCGACAGAAAATAAACTAATTTGATTAGGAATAGCAAGTTGAGTATAGTTTCCATAATTGAAAAGCTAATGTTATAAAACTTCCAGAATCTTTAAGAAGGTACTTGAGTTCATGTAGCAATAGCATACCAAAGAAAAAGAAACAAGTTAGATTAGATAGACCCACTCGGTTGGTGGATTTTTTTCACCAAAAGGAGTAGATCTATCTGTTTTCATTTTTCCGTCTGTTTTCTTTCTCAAACCACCAAAAATGGCTAAAACTTTCACACTGTGCTCTCTTTTGTTCATCCTTTCCTTGCTTCATGCTGCTTCAATGGGGGCTACTGCTGATACTCAAAGTAAGTCTAAACCCAAGTCTTTTTATTTTTTATTTTTTTATCGACTGGTTTTTTACTGTGTCAGATTTGGAATCTATTTGGGTAATATAAGTTTGATCTGGTATACAATCACTTTAAATTTTGATTTTTAATATTTCTAAGTGTTAGTCTTTGTGATCTGTCCCAATGTCGTAGCTCCTTTTTCTACGATTGCATTTTTGATATTTTAATTTCAAAAAAAACTAGTTTGTACAAATTCAGCATTTTACAGTGAAGGTGCTAGCTGTTCTGTGAGTAGATCTTAATTCATTACCAGTTAGTTGGTTGCATTTTGCAACGTTCTTGGCTGCTATTGAAATTTGTGATGTAGAGAACTATCCATAACCGATTCTTGATAATTAATTAATGGGTCAAAAGGAGAACAAGTTAAGGATATCTGGTGATTCTTGATCATTCATATCTTCATCTTCAAAACTCTTCAAGTTTCTGGTCTTTGTTTTAGTGCGGAGTGGAGTTAGTGTGGGAAAATCTACATGGTAAAGTATAGAGATGAGTAGTTGTTAATCCTAATCCCTTATTTAATTGCTGTAATTAGCTGATGCAATTAGTTAGTTAGCTTAGCGTCTGTTTTTTCAATTTTCTGTTAGTTAGTTGGGCGTTGGTTAGTGAGATGTTGGTTATTCCTTCCTTTGCACTCATGAATGTGTATACTGACTGCTTTTAGTAAATGGTTCTGTTGATAGTTTTACATTCTGAAATTCAATAGAAAAGAGCATGGCTCAATTCACCACCCTCTTGGGTTCCTTCGTTTTGGCATTTTACACTACCTGAAATTGTATTTATTGATGTATGTATGTTAATGCATTTTCCCATCCAAAAATGTACCATGGCCATGTGTTGAGTATAATAGCAACAACTCAGTTGAGGCTTACTGTTTAAGAGCTAATTCTGTGATCTCCCCTAGATTAATTTTGTTGAAAGAAGACAAGTTTTGCTGTCTTTTATGTTTTTAGCTCTAGGAAAGAAATGAAACTTTTAATGTGATCACAAAATAAGTTGTGAAGTAGTTGATAACCAGGCACCTTAGTTTGAATATGAGACTTTTGTTGTTATTAAGTAACCATAGAATTGAGAAAGTTTTGACTTTTCAATTAGATATCCTTAAAAAAACTGAGCTCCATTGCATTCTATTCAGTTCCATTTCATTCCATTGTCATTAGTTATAGTAATCTCGACCAAGCTGCAATACATCATTTTCTATTCTTTCATATGCTACAGTGCTTTTGAAAAGTGATGCCTATGGGAGTTTAATTAGGACTTAATTTAGGGAACCCTTGAATGGCGACCTTATTGACACAGAAAGCATTGGGATTTAGGACTTTGAGATTTGGTGTTGGTTAAGAGTGGAGAACATGTTGTGGACAAATAAATATCTAGCTTTCAATATGGCTTCTGTATCAGATATGACATAATATAAAATGATGTATGTGATTGCTTTGAGATTTGGTGTTGGTTTAACCCATATTTGGACATTTTCACTGATTTTATATATATGTCTCTTTTCCGCACAATATACAGTCTCCTTTTGGCTTACTGAAAGTTTCCAAATATCAACTTATCTATGATTCTGAATCCTCACTTAATAGTTGTATTTATTTTCTTACTAAATGATTAAATTTCTTTTATTGTATTCACTAGTATTTTATCCACTTGTGTGTTTGCTAAATTCACATGTGTGACATTATGAAAACAACTTTGCAGTCAAAGTTACTAATAACCCTGCGGACAAGTTGGTAGCTACACTGAACGAAAACAGAACTGCTCACAAGGATTCATCTTTAACTGACAACCCGGGTCTCGCATGTCTTGCTCTACAATACATTAAGGCATACCTGGGTGATTGTGGTGCTGTGGGCGGACCTGATGCCAAGAAACCTCTTGAATCTCAATTTGCTGAAGTTTTTGCCCCAACATGTGGTGTTCAGGCATCAACTCTTGCTCCTATAACTGGTCGTTTCCTGGGGTGCCAGACTAAGTATGTCCATGCACCTGAGGCATTTTCCGAAATCCTGATAAGAAACCAGAAAAGCTTAGACATACTCTACAGTAAGAATCACACTCAGGTTGGTGCTGCTGTGACAGGTACTGATGGAGGGTCTCCTTATTTCTGGTGTGTGTTGTTTAGCAATGGCAAACCTAATAGTACCTTTGCTTTTGAGGGTGGTGTGGCTAAAACAACAAAACCTGGTTGCTATAGTGGAGCTAATGATGATTGCAGTGGTGCTCATGATTGGTCACTAGTTAGTGTGATGTGGCTATCTGCTGTTTCAGTTTCAATTGCATTGGGATTTGCTTTTCCATTGTGATCATGAATTATATTATTTCCACTTGATTAAGGGGCCTTCTTTGTCATTACAGAGGCTTGGTCTCAGCTATTCTTTTTTTCCCCCTTCTTTCCCTTATTTTGATTTTGTGATTTGTTGAGAGATTCATGCAAAATTGTCTTCATACTTTAATGTTTTTACCTGTGAAATATGCGGCATTGGCTCTTGTAAATCTCTTATTTAGGAATACAAGTTTTGCTTTGATTGTTTTAAAATCGTAAGTCAAGATACATCAATTTGGACATTCTGGAAGTACCCTAGTTCTAAAGAGGAGTGAAAAAATGCTACTAGACAACAAAAAGAATTGTGTTCAATAATTATCTATGGATGGTTCTAACACAAACAAAAACTGTATAATACTAACAATAATAACGAATTAATGACTAAAATTGCCAAGACACCGTAACACCACATCACCACCTATAAACTTCAAACATAACATTAGATTGGATGTATTCTTGAACAGTGCAGAACCATCCGATCATATTTGAATTCTATCAATTATATAATACATTAAGTTTAAAATAAGTTCCAGAATTATTGAGAGAATGACTAGGAAGATTTTTTGGCTCTTGACTTTGGCATGTGAAGGGATGTTATAGAATTATTGAGAGAATGACTGGAAAAGATATATAACTTTTTAACTGGTATTTTTTTGAACTCTAACCAACTCATATTTGGCTTTAGTCATATTTTTTAGAGAATGACTAGAAAAATTATAGAATTATTGAGAGAATGACTAGGATGGTACAAGAGAAATTCATACACACTTCTCAATATCTCAAAACACACGTTTGAACATTACAGTGACGATTTCCACTTCAAAATAAGAAAAAGAACAGTAATAATCGCAAAAATACCGCATGAAGAACCACAGACTCTGTGAATCCAGTAACGATCAAACTCGGTGAAGCTCTGGTCCAAGAAAGCTGATAAAGCTATGCATAAAATCAATAAAAAGAGCAGCAAAGGCAACCAAACAGCAGAGTTTACGGGCTGTTCATCATCTTCCAATTCACTCTCCTCTGGCTTGCGATCCATGTAAAGAGGAGAAGCAACAGCTAGAACTACCAAACCTATGGTAGCTAGTCTCTCATATGATGAAAATCTACTTCCTCTTCTGCAAGCTCCAAGTTCCATTCCCTGTATTATGATCTATGTGTGGCCTTGATTCTCTCCCTGAGGACTAGCTGATGTTTTTGTGCCAAAATGAATATAGTGTAAGTGTAAGGGAAAAGTGATCACCCTAATGGCCTAATGTCATTATGGTGATGGGAATCCTACTTTTTCCAAGCAAAAAATATTACAAGCACCGCCTACATTCAGTTACCCCCTTTTCACAATACCGTACTACTTTGGGAGAGGAAAGAGTAGAGACAATAGGATATAATATTTTAAGAAATATAAAACTAGTTTACTTGAATAATATCATAGATTAATCTACAAATTTAATAATGTTGTATTAGGCACTGTTGGGAAATACTGTAACAGTTTTCTCTGTAAAAATGATTTGAGTGTAGAAATCACATGGATGTGATTATGAATCCGATTCTCTATTAACAAATTACAATATTCACTGCAGTGCTTAAATTTCATTTGGAATCAGATGCTGTTTCTGCTATGCATGTGCACCCCCTAATCACTTATTATAAAGAGATGCACAATCCTCACGTGCTTGAGAGCTTTTTTAAGAGGGTAAAAAATATCTCTTTTGTGTATCAGCAGTTGAACAGTACGAGAATTCAAGGAGAAAAGAAAAAGTATTGACATGATTCTAATAAATGCAGAGCTTTTGCCGAACTGTCATAGAGTCATTGTATCAGAATAAATTCTAGTTTTCTGAAAGTAATCACCTTTCATATTTAGAACAATGGTACAGCAAAGCTCAAAACTCTAAAAATCTTGGGAATCACAGGCACGAAAATTGTGTTGCCTAGCCCTATCATAACTGTGAAGTTACAACAGAAACCTACTTGATTTAAATAAACACACAGACAGAGGTGCAAACAAATATATTATGATATTCTAATTTGCCCGAGTGGAGGTCTTTGACCCAATCTCTCGAATCCGTCTCATCCATTTCTTCTGTGAAGAAGTAACATCCGTAGATTGTAATCTTGCTTCAAGACCTTGTTTAGATTGTTCTGCGACTGGAAGCTCAGCAGGAAGTGCGGCAGCAGTGCTAGTGAAGGCATTCAGGACAAGGAATGCTAGGATGGGAGAGAGATCCAGTGTTCCTCCAAGAGGAGGGATAAGTCCACGAAATATGTTCAGATACGGGTCACACACGGTGCTGAATCAAACAATAATCACTTTATTCAACACTCAAAAATTCTTCAACCAAATAAATCTGTGTATGCTATATATCATTAAATAATTGGTGCTACATTGGTTATAGGCTGCGTTTAATGTCCAAGAAATGAAGAAACATGAAGTTAGACAGACCATCTATTAATCATGGATAAAGGGATAAAATAACAGAAATGTTTTGGTAATTTATAGTAACTACTTAAATTCTACAGGGTGCCAATTGCATGCCACTGCTCAAGTACTCTCTAATAGCATCCACAACCTAACACCTCCCATTAGAGCTCTTAAATACATCATACACTGATACGCGTATAGATCACACATTTTTTTACCATTTTCAACTTAAACGCCTCATAAGAACCACATTTCCTAACTCGGCATGAATCCATCCCAGTAATAACCTCGCATTCTTACATTTCATCAACAACATATTATTTAAATGCACCTTAATCCACTCATGGAAGATAAGCTTTGGAGTTTATATTGGCTCCTTGCTCGCATAAGGAACTCCCCCCAATCATTGGTGCTTATTAACTCCAAAGCTTACAAGCTCAGTAGCTCCCATCAATTAAGGGTGTGCAAAATAACCAGTACACCATAACCACATTGAAAAATCCAGTGGACCTTTTTATAATAACTTCTAATTGTTCCTTTTATTTTTTATAAAACTTCTAATTATTCCTGATTGTCTTTACTTTTACTGAAGATATATATGTAAATAAAGGCAAATAACTCATTTCAACAAAAAAGATAAATAACTCAGTTTAAATCTGGTTTGTAATAAAAAACGGTTTTTAACCGGGTCTGAACTGATCTGAAACCATTTCATGAGTTATGAACCTGAATGACATCCACGATGGTCTGGTTTATAAACCTCAACCAAAAAAGTGGGTCAGTTCTTATGTTTGGTTAACCACGCACAGCCCTACTATCAATGACCATTGTGGATGCTCAAAGTGCAAGTCAAGCGCCCCAGCAGGAATAATCAAACCCACATAAATGCGGAAAGAATATCTAAAATGTCAGATTATTGACCACGTGTGGCAAATACATAGCATGGACACTCTCATATTGAAGTTTTGATCAGTATCCGACACGAACATAACACAACCCTGACACATCTAATTACATTCAATTATATGATTTATATCGATTAGTATTTTCTCTAATTATTACTAGTGTCTATCAGTTAATGTCGTTGGGTCATGTCTATTTTCCTAGTTCATATCCCTCTTGGCATTAAATAAAACTCTAAAGTAGTATATTTTATCAATCAATATTTGTATCTATATATCCTACAAATAAATAAAAGAATGCAGTGTATATATATGTTTGAAAAAAGGGGTGACCTGAGGGGAGTAACAATAGCAGGAGGAGCGTTAGGAAACCAGGTAAGAACAAGCCTGACAATAATCAAGGTGTTGTAAAGGCTCAAGAAATTTTGAAGACCATTAGCCACAACTAACCCAGCCACCGAATCCCCAGGTAAAACGGCAGCGAAATTGTGATTAACCAGCAACCTCTTGTTCCTATAGTTACTGCAACGAATCTGAACCACAAAAATCAAGAACCAAAATACATTTATAAAAAAAAAAAAAAAAAAAAGAGTGGAAATTATGAATGAATTACCTGAAAGCATGTGTTATGAAATTGAGAGGAAAGAGAGAGTAGTTTGTTTATGAATGGATTTTGAGAAGCGAGAGAGTGGAGAAGTGTGGAAAAATGATGAGCGGCATTGGAAATGGATGCGGGGAGTTGGGGTGGGGAGAAATTGGAGATGGGGAGTTTGAGAAAGGGTAGTGCCAATGGTGATTGAGCATTTCCCCAATGAAATGAGACGTTCTTGCTTTCTGAGTCGGTGGTGGACGAGTCTCTCACGTTCACACCCATTCTATCTCAATTAACTTCCACGGAGCCCAGACTGGATAAATCTAAACAAGATAACACATATATTTTGCCAACGGATTTTAGATCCTCCAAAATCAAGGTTATTATTTCACCAACTCATCGGTTACCATGTATTTATTTATGATATCTACATAAGAAGAAAAAAAATAAAATTAATGAATTCATTGATTGTTTTTAATTTTATGATTATTTTTACATATTATCGTTATTAAAAATTATCAGACATTAAATATTCACTAATAATATTAAAAAGACAAATATTTTAAATAAGAGTATAAATGTAATTTAAATAATAAATATATTTTAAAAGTCATAGCTTTTTTATATATAAAATCAAAAAATTCTCTTACATATACGACTAAAGGAAATAATAAATAAAACTCGTCTCAAAGTTAGTATTATTGTTAGTTAGGTTGACAAAACAATCAATGTTACAATTTGTTTCTACGTAGATATTACGATGGATTGAACAATTTCAATTAGAGGAGAAAATCATTTACATTGAAAAAATGATTAAGATGGAAAACAAAATAATATGTATCTCCACCCTATTTATGACTAACAGATAATCAAATCTCACCATAATAGAAAAGATCAACGTATTTTTTATAATTCATAAATCATGCAAAGACTTATGAGTTTTGTTAAGATTGAGTTTTTACAACTAAAGTTACATGAGAATCCACCAGTGAAATTGTCATTTATATTACAAATAAAGTCACTGCAAATCAAACTACCGAAAGAAATATAATGAGGTCCATTGATGTTATTCTTAGAAGAATTATGAGTACGAAGCTTTCATTTGATTAGAAATTTAGTTTGAGTGTCACTCATATGTGAAAGAGGAAACTATATAAAATGGATATGAATATGATCAAGTTGATTACCTAAAATAATCATAGATTGCTTGGGGAAAAAGATATTCATGCGGACTAATTCAATCAAACCAAAACGTATAATCATAATACTAAATAATGTTGGTTAGTACAAATGGATATCAATATCCACCTATTGAACATCAAAATAAATTGAATCCAAAGCTAATTATCGTTGTTAAAAAAGGAATTTATGTTGGGATTATCCGCGGTAATTAAATTAGCCCATAAATATTTGACTATATTATAATCACAAAAGACGTGCATGATAGATATCGAAACTTGAGAGCATTTAGAGTAAAGATTAGTGTCAGAAAAGGCCACGTTGATGTCTCTCTTCATTAATCACTAAATGACAAGTGTAAATTTTCCACAAGAATTTTGATTCTTGGAAAGACTTTTTCACAAAAGTATCAATTTAATCAAATTTATTGTATAAATACCATGTAATCAAATATAATGGCATAAGCCATTAATATAATACTTTCAAATAAGAAAATTGGATTGAAAGCTGGAAGGAGACTTGATACATGCCACTTTATCACAAATTTAAGAAGAAATGTGTTACTCGAGAACCTGCCATTTATAGCTTTAAAAGTCTGCATAATAATCAACAGTAAAATTTCACCAATAAATTGAAATAGATATTATAAGTTCATTCAAGGTACCAAACCTACCGAACCACCGTTCATCTTGCTAAAATCGACAAAAGGTTTATTTAAATGAGGTGCACGATATGTAGCATGGTTACCAAAAATATTTTGTTGCAGTTTTGCGTAAATAAACCACAATTCATACTAGCATGAGCTATCTTATATATGGTAAAAAAATAATTAATGTTCTTAAAATTTGAAAGATGATTTTATAATTCTTAAAATAATTATATTAATGACGAAGATAATAATAATATTTACAAGTTTTATTTTTATCATTGAGACTGGTTCAAATTACAAGATATTATGATATCTTTAATCGTCAAATAGTTATAAGTTAAAATTCAACTGATATGTATGGAGAATATTTAGTTGCAGCGAGATAATTTATTTTGAATTTCTTAAACGAGATACATCATAATAAACATAGTTACCAAAAATAATTTCTTAAAATAATGAACAACAATAATTTTTTTAATAAAAGAAAGACAGTCATTTTAATAGCATTAGTTTTTTAATATATATATAAAATTTAGGATGAAAAAATAGGACCTTAAACATTTGATATGATGTATTTCTAGAGATGAAATTTCCAATACGGATAAACATTCAAATATTTAGAGTTTTTCATTTAGACTCTAAACCCTGAACAATATGTATTTTCTTATAACATTTAAGAATACCACTAATATATAGTGCATATAAGTCATAATTCAACTAGTAAATGTCGATATTGTTAGATTTAATGTTATGATACATGTTCAAATTCAGAATATCGCAATTGTATCAGTTAATTATGACAATATTTACCATATCTTTTACGGAAAACAACTATCAATATTAATTGATTTAAGTAATAAAAGTTTTTCACGTTAAACCTCACATCCTATCATATATATTTAATATCATAATCAAACTTTTGTGAACAAAGTTTATCAAAAATAAAATAAAATTATGTCCTAATATTATAATGGCTAAATAGCATCCATGTCCCTTAACTTAATTTCAGTAACGTTTTAGTTCTTTATCTTTTTTTTTTCTTTCGATTTGGTCTTTTATTTTAATTTTAAGTAACAATTTGATCCTTTATGTTTTAAAATGTCAACAATATTATCCTTTTTTTTTACAAAAATTCAAAAAACTCATCAAAATTTTCAACCAAAACCCATAAAATTAATTATATTATTTAATATAATACAAATTTAATCAAATTCGTAACTCAAATCTTCAAATAAATTCATACAAAAATTTCATTCTTTATTTGATATTGTTAGAAATGGAAATATGAAATTATTTGAAGATTTGAGTTTCGAATTTGATGAAATTTGTATTAGATTGAAGAATACAAATAATTTTATGGGTTTTGGTTGAAAATTTTGATGCATTTTTTGAATTTTTGTAAAAAAAAAGATAACATTGTTGACATTTTAAAATGAAAATAAAGAACCAAATCGAAAAAAAACTAAAACGTTAACTGAAATTAAGTTAAGGGACCACGTGGTATTTAGCCTATCATAATAAAATTTTTGTGAACAAAATTTATCAAAAATAAAATAAAATTTTGTCTTTAAAAATCAATTGTATTATTTAGACGCAAGAGTTCCAATTTCGTATTATTATAGAGTTTAGAAATTAATTTTGAGGTGAGACAAATACAAAACAAAAATAAAACGGTTTAAAGTCAAAATTATATAAATGTACGAGGCGCTCGGATGTCCAAATTTGTGCGTTGAATTTTATCCATACAATTTTGTTTTGTCAACAAATTTATTATATTGTTGACAAAATTGGCACTTAAGATTTAATAACATATAATTTTCACGGCTCTATACGAGATTACCAGTATACAACGATAAGTAACATGCAAATTTTAGTGGCTCACATTCACAACCTCCGATAATGGCTACTCATCTTCTAAAGCTTTCTCTCTCATCGCCACCTAAGCTCTCTTTCAACTACACACTCAATCTTAATCGTCATAATCGCTTCATTTCTCTTCTGCCAACAAAACGACTTCGCAGCCGCCGGCGAATTTCCCGGCCACTTTTCTCTGTGTCGAGCTCCTTCGGTACTGAGATTCTCTCACCAGAATCAGCTCTTCTTCAGGACAGAACACAGAGCAAAGACTCGCCGGTTCTATTCGATGTCACCGGGATGATGTGCGGCGGATGCGTCTCCCGAGTCAAAACCATTCTATCCGCCGACGACCGAGTTGACTCAGTCGTGGTCAACATGTTGACTGAAACCGCCGCCGTTAAGCTTAAACAGCTCGAGGATGAACCGGCGAGTGTTGCGGAGAGCCTTGCTCGGAGATTGAGCGAGTGTGGGTTTCCGACGAAGAGGAGGGAGTCAGGTTTGGGAGTGGCGGAAAATGTGAGGAAGTGGAAGGAGTTGGTAAAGAAGAAGGAGGAACTTCTCGCTAAGAGTCGTAACCGCGTCGCTTTCGCCTGGACTTTGGTTGCGTTGTGCTGTGGATCGCACGCTTCGCATATTTTTCATTCTTTTGGGATTCACATTGCTCATGGTAATGTTCAAATCAAATATGTGATGTTAGTTATTCACCTGCAAATTTATTTACTTGAAACGCAAATAAACATAGCGACGTCCGAAATTTGTAAGTAAATTTCAATGACTCAAACATAACTTGTTTTTCTTATTTGTAGGACCGTTTTGGGAATTTCTTCATAATTCATACGTGAAAGGTGGTTTAGCTTTGGGCTCTCTATTAGGACCAGGAAGAGGTTAGTTTATCTCTTCCTTTCTCTCCCTTGTTTACAATACATCTTTTGAACATCTATGTCTTTAAGTATTTATCAAAGGGCCTTTTTCTTTTCAGTTAGGGGTTTATTAATGTACTTTCTTATTGTAGTAGATTTTAATAGACAAAAATAGCATTTCTATTTTTTATTTTCTTAGGGCTCAAGTTAGCAAAAATAACTCTTTAAATTATGAATGCGTCTATAAATTTGAAATACATTCCTTAATAATTTGAAGTTAATCACAGTGCTACAATTTTCTAACTCTACTAGACTCACAAAAATGCTGCAGAGTTACTCTTTGATGGCCTAAATGCTTTTAAGAAAGGGTCGCCAAATATGAACTCTCTTGTGGGATTTGGTTCAATAGCTGCGTTCATCATCAGCTCGGTGAGATTCTCTCTGGGATTTAAGAGTTGTATTAAGTTACAACTTACAAGACAGATAAATTTCTGTTTTTTCGTTTTATGTGTTGTTAATTCAAACTTTGTGGCTGCTATAGATCTCACTTCTGAACCCCGAGCTAGCATGGGATGCATCCTTCTTTGATGAACCGGTGACTTTCTTTACTTTCAAATGTCTCAATATTTTCCATTTGAAAATTTGCTTTTTTAAGCCAAGCAAGAGCAAACTGCTCAACGTGGCAAGGGATTTTGTTTGTTTAGATATAATAACCTCTCACCTTCACCATCTGTATTTCCATTTCTATAACATAAACATGATAAGCTCCTCATATAAGGATTTTGGCTTTTAGCATGCAGATCATGCTTCTTGGTTTCGTGCTTCTAGGACGTTCTCTGGAGGAAAAGGCGAGGATTCAGGCATCTAGTGATATGAATGAACTTCTTGTAAGTTGCAATGTGGTTCACCTATTTCGTTTGATAGTATTCCATGAAAATAGGTAGTCAGGAAAATGGTTGCCTCTTTTGTATTCCTAGTCCTCGTTGGAACATTTTTTAAATCTTCTTCCATCTTTCAGCATCCTTATTTTAATTGAAAAGTCTGTTGTTTATTGAAAATCATGATTGATCTCTTTTCCTAAAGGCAGAACTTCTTTTTATTTGTGATCTCTGCTAAATTGTGTTTCTTAAAAATAAATTACCCTGTTGGACTTTATACATGGTAATTTGTGATCTGGAACCAATTTTGGGTTTACAAGAACAAATTGTTACACGTTTTGAAGGGCTCTGTTTGATAGTACATCATTAGCTTGGTTAATGAGACTTGAGTGTTTGGAATCTTAACTGCTCCGACATTGTTGGGATAGACTGTTGATCAAAGAATATGTTCCTCTTTTATGATTATATGACCTTTAGAAGTTGCAGCATAAATAAGAGACTGTAATGGTGTTCCATTTAAAAATCCAATCTTAGTTCAACTTTCATTTTCTGATAAATTATTAATTCTTAGAAAAACTAGTAATCCAAAAACTGGAACATTGGTTATAGGAAAAAAGTGGCTTATATGAGCATTAAGCATCATATTATAGTTTTAATGTAAAGAGTGGCAATGTTTTGTTTCAGAGGCATATTTTAGAAGCTGGTTTAATTATTTTTTCTTACATGAACTTACTGGGGTTAATGTTTTTCCAGTCACTAATATCAACTCAGTCAAGACTTGTTGTAACTTCATCGGAAGGTACCCCAACTACTGACAGTGTGCTTTGCTCTGACACAATTTGTGTGGAAGTTCCAACTGATGATATTCGAGTGGGCGACTCAGTGTTGGTGTTGCCTGGAGAAACTATTCCTATAGATGTAAGCCTTTCAAATTGTCGGTGAAACTCTGTTTATGTTAATTGATTTATAGCTATATATGTGCGGTACCTGAATTTAGGTTTAAACTTTAAAGGCATCTAGCCTATATTGACTGTGCATATTAAGTTCATGGTCCCTACTAGGATAGGACCGATTGCTCAATTAGTCGGCCCAACCTGCAATCGGTGGCCTATATAATATCAGCTTTTGCTTAGAAAACAATAATGCAACCTTTACACTTTGAACATGAGGCCACCCTTTATGATTTAAGATAGAATATATGATGAAACTTGTTGGTTCATATGGTATTGCTTGCTTACGTTTGAAACTTCTGGGCAGGGAAGAGTCATTGCAGGAAGAAGCGTTGTGGATGAATCCATGCTTACAGGAGAATCACTTCCTGTATTCAAGGAGGAAGGCCTCACAGTTTCAGCAGGAACTATAAATTGGGTAAGGCTTGAAATTAATATTGAATTTTATGCTGTCTCACTAAATTTACAGGTGGGGTACGTCTGAGATTTTGATTTTGTCCATTTGATTGGGAGGGCAATCATTAATCTATTTCATTTACCAACAAATTTCTATTTCAGGATGGCCCTTTAAGGATTGAATCTTCTTCGACTGGCTCGAACACAATGATATCCAAGATTGTACGCATGGTTAGTATGGCATCTTATGTAATGGCTCAGTGGTGAGACTATAGCGTTAATGAGATAATATAGTTTTTCCGTGTTCTTTCCCAGTTAAGAATGTAATTTCTTGCATCCCAAATTGTTGTAGTTTTATAGGACAATCCAGTGCTAAATTTATTATGCAATTGCTTTTCTTCATTTAATTTCAAAATCATGCATCCTGGGATGTGTTAGCAACCAACCGCAAATTAGGAAGGTTAGTGTTAGAATATTAGATAATATCTATTATATAATGTTAGAGTATCTTGAGTTATTTCCTAGGATCAATTTATAACCATAGAGATATCTTATAATATCTCTCATTATTTTCCTGATTTAGGATTTGAGTCTATGTTTCTCTATAAATAGAGATTAATATTGAGTCTTTTGTAATCAAGTCAGCATAAAGCTATTATCAATAATATTCAAACCCTTATTATTTTCTCTCCTCCTTTTCTCTAAAATCCCACAACTTCAAAAGATAGCAACAAGAGAAATAAGGATGGGACCAAGAAATCAAGTCAACCCAAGTTAGTTAGGATTTGTCGGTTAAGAGCAGACCTTTAAAGCTATTAGAGTAGTTAGTTAGTTAGGTTGTTATAAATAGAAGCTGAGGAGTCAGAGGGAAAGCTGAGGGCATTTTCGGAAACATGTTGCCATTTGCGACCCTTCCAAACTGGAGTAGTGCGAATACCAAATTACCAATAGCCATTCAAGTTCAACACCTAAGTAACAAAGTGTATCCTTCACGAAACAGAGGTTGGATGTGTCATTTCAAACATGCACTTCATTGGTCAGTCAGTTTTGGGTTGGAGGAGGGACCGGTCTCTCGAATTCCTGAGAAAGAAATCAGTGTATTTCATTCTTGCTCTCCCTAACTACGGATACCCATTGATTCATTGTTAGAGGAGGATATTCAAATAAACTTCCTAATTTTCATCATGTTGGTCTGTATATTCTGAACCAAATCTTTCAGGATGATGATGTATCTGTTGATATTTTGAGATTGCAATGCTGATAAGTTCATTAACTTGAGACTTGAAAATCAAACATTTGTGATGAGAGTTTCTCCAATATTACAGCTTTATCTGGTGAAATATAGGTCGAAGATGCTCAATCACGTGAAGCACCTGTACAAAGGCTCGCAGATTCAATAGCAGGGCCATTTGTATTCAGCATAATGACTCTGTCAGCAGCAACATTTGCATTTTGGTAAGTATTTATATTTCTATATAAATTCTTTTAGCTGATCTGGATACGATTTGCACGGTTGGTCCCAAATTCTTATGGTTAATATATATCCGCCAACTGACATATCCTACAGCAACATTTGTACATTGATCAACTGACAAATAAAAAAGGTGTACAATTGTACATTGATCCTATTAATCATTACTCTTGAACTATAGAAATAAAATCCTCCCCAAAACCAAATAAAAAAAAAGGAAATAAGGAAACTGTACAAAATCAATGAAAGAAAATCAAGTAATAAAGCAGACATCATGCTGGTTCATAATACCTATTAACTTTAACAAACATTTTGCGTTTGTCTCTAGGTACTTTGTTGGATCACATATATTTCCTGATGTTTTGCTCAATGATATTGCTGGCCCAGAAGGAGATCCTCTGCTTCTGAGTTTAAAACTCTCTGTAGATGTTTTGGTTAGTAATTCTAAACTTGGGTCCCCTGACTTGTAATTTGTGATTCAAGTTCGTGATAAAACTACTTGCATGTCCTTCCTTCCCTATTTTTTGGGCATTGACCACTCCTATTTTACTGGATTTCAGCTTCTGTTGTTGCTCAGGGCATGCTTGACAAAACTTGCATACCTAATGCAAACAGCTAACAATATGGACTTTCAAATTAGTAAAATCTCAGATAGGATGCTATAAGCTAGTGTTTGTAATGTTATCTATCTGAAACTGATTTTACTACTCACAAAAAGCATAGATGAAAGGTGAATAGAACCTTAGGGTCACAAATGAATGCATGATAGAAGGTCAAGTTTGGCATTGTTTCTGAAGAAAAGAAAGTTCATGTAGGATAAAACTGAACTTTGGTGTTTGTACTTAAGTTTTACGTTAAATTTTTTACAACTAGTGTTTGCCTCTTTGTAGGTTGTTTCTTGTCCTTGTGCATTGGGTCTTGCCACACCAACAGCAATTCTAGTTGGCACCTCACTTGGTACTTTATTTATGCTTTCTGTATATAGTTAACTTAGAAAAATGTTACTTAGTTACTTGAACAATGAACACCTATGTGAAAAACCTGCTCATTGCTCAAATATTGAATCATTTTATCCGATACTATGATTTTCCAATTTTCCCTTCCTTGAAAAATTTGATTGACACTAAGTAATATTTTCTTATTTCATTTTCCACTTAACTTTCTTATTGTTTATTTCTTTCACTTTTTTAGTTCTTCCTTTTTACTTTATAGCCTTCTTGGTTGTCTGTGGTTCTATAAATATATATTGCCTAATACAAGAGAACCACAACTACTGCAATTAAAAAGTAGCTGTATTATAATCAGGCATAAGTTCTACACTTGAATTTGTGGACTATTTTATAAAAATACACCGTATTACTGTTTGGCAACCTGGTTTGATGTTATTAGTATCTTATATCCCTTTTTTACTATTTCACACAATAGGCATAAACTGTCTTTGCAATGACCAGGGGCTAGAAAAGGACTTCTTATTAGAGGAGGGGATGTGCTAGAACGCTTGGCCGGTGTAAATTATATTGCTCTAGACAAGGTAAATTCAAGTTCATAGACTATTATCAGTCTCTCTCCCCTTCATACACAACCACAAACATATATATGCTGCCATGTATTTGTGCTTGTAATAGGGGCAGGACTCGGGATACGTTGGCACGGATGATAATAAAAATCAATCTTACACCTATTTTTTCAATTTAGTAGGATGAATTTCATAAAGAAAATACTGTTGAAAGGTTGTATTATATTCATATATATCACACTTGTCAAATTTTAAATTGATCTTTGATGATTTATTGCTTCATCAAAATATCTTCAAACTAAATATTTAGATGCTTTTCAAATAACATAAAACTAGATTATGGCTTGCGCGCTGGGCATTAATTAAATCATTTCGTAAGTTTTATAAGTAATATTTTCTGCATTACAAATATAGTTATCTTATAAAATTAATCTATTGATTTGGAATAATTGAATTTGATTAGAGAAATTAAAATGAGGAAAATCATGTTTATCAATCATTTAATTTAATGTTTCAAAACTTTTTTGTCAAATTTGCACGACATGGTTGTTTGTCTCCTTGTACTTTGCTTGCAATTTGTTTTTCATCACATAATGTTGCTTGTATTTATTAGATGAAATAAAATGTAAAATACAAACCAAAATATAAGATATCAAAAGTTAAAAATATGATTTAATATTTTTATTTTTTATTTTAAAAAAAGCTAATTTTGCATTATATTAGTGCATTTTGAATTTATTTGTTCTATTAGCATAATATTTTAATTGTGAGCAGGGAAGTTGTTGTAAAAGAAATTGTTTATGTAATATTTTTCATCAAGACTTTGAAATTTATTTTATTAAAGATTTACATACACTTTAAATATAGTTTTACGTATTTATAAGTTTTAATTAATTGTTTGTGCAATGTTACATATTTGATTTTAAAAGCTTTTTGAATTGTAGTTATGTTGATATTTACCAAAAAAAATTCGATTGAAAACTCATTTAATTTTATGCTATACTTTATTTTTCATTTACTTTTTAAAATTCAAATTTCTATTATAATAAGGAATTTTTAAAACAAAAAATCATATTGGATGAACATTCAATTAAAAAGAAATAATTTAATTGATGAAAATTGAGTGTTAATATATTTTTCAGAATACATGTATAGTAAACTTTTATTCATTAACTTTTTTTAATAATTTTTAATATATTTTATGATAATTTTTAATAAATTTGTGTATTTTCTATTAAATAGAATATATATTTGTATTTTATAAAATGATAAATTAATAATATTATAATTATTAATTTCTTTATTCGCAAAATTCATTTGATATTTTTATTAAAAATATTGGGAATGAAAAAAATTGTTTGTAGAATTATGAGTATGAAATCTTAGGTTTCTTAAAGGTTTACCCCTTTGGTAGATCTTGAAATTTTGAGGTATAGAAGTGTATATGAATTTATATACTTGAAGGTATCCAGATCTTCATGATATTTGAATTAATTTAGGTTTGGTGTGTTTAAATGTACTAAGATTTGAGAAATAATAATATTTTTTAAACAAAAATGTGTAACTAAAATTTGCACAGCCTAAAAAAGCTAACTATAGCTGTTATATAGAGAACTCATTGATTTAGATATAATATCAATGTTTGTAAAAATTGTTAAGCATAAACTGGAATATGTCACTGAAATTAGCTTTATCACACATTCATAGAAAAAAACTTATAACAACAACATCCATATAGGATGCATGTGGTTGACTGACACAAACAAATGTCGAATTGGAAAATGTTGATTGGCTTAAAATCTATTGTGAAATCTAATCCAATTTCAAAAGTCACTGTGCTTGAAATTATCACAATCTACAAAACAAAATTGGAAGTAAGTTGTCTATAACTAAATGATGAATGCAATCATTTGTTTGTGAAAACTATACTGGAAAGTCAAAAGTCTACCTTAAAATTAAAATAACGTTTTCCCTTCGACTCTAATCCTTTGAGTTATGTGCTTATCTTCAACTCTTCACTGCATTAGCGTGATTACAACCACAAATTTAAAACTGTAGTCAAAATTACACTGATTTGTTGTGCTCGCCTCGACTGATTTATACTAATTACGAGAGAATATAAAAGGTTGGACAAGGAGGGTTGGTGACAAATAATTGATTTCTCTTTATGAGTAATTGAATTTTCAAAGTATGAAATCATTACTCATCATTAAGTGGAATAATTGTGAATGAATGTAAAAGGAGGATTGATATTGTAAAATATTAAGAAGAGGGAGAGAGGGAGGAAGTGATTCTAGTGTCACATCTAGGAATATGCCCAATGTGACAAAAATAGAAGTATGTGGCAAATAGAGTGCTGATACGGCAACAAATAGTTAGGAGCTTGTTTTAATAAATTATCAATAGATAACGAAAATATGATATCCATGTTTATTTTTGTTTAAAATTTCTACAAGTTGTAGTTTTGTTCAACATGCTAATTACTTGTAATTCAACAATTGTATTTATCCAAAATATTTTTTTAAGAATTGTTTGGAGTTGTGTAGTATGCTAAGACTAGAACCAATGACAATTGATAACATTCAGAATTTAAGAGATGACATGTAAGTATGTAATTCAGTGACTCGCCTCTCATGTTTGCTATTATTTATATGAAGTCAGTAAATGAGATCCTATAGTACAATTTAATAGATAGCATATAGTATACATAATAAATGAAGAATATTAATTATTAAAAATTAATCTGTATACTCTTCCAACTTTGAACATTGACTAACATTTATCTCAAAAACAAAAAGGAAGAAGATTTTGTAACACTAAACTTTCAGACAGGAACCCTCACCAGAGGAAAACCAGTTGTTTCTGCCATAAGCTCTATTCATTACGGAGAGTCGGAGATTCTTCAGATTGCTGCGGCAGTGGAGAAAACCGCATCTCATCCAATAGCAAAGGCTATTATTAATAAAGCTGAGTCATTAGAGTTGGTCCTTCCACTCACGAAAGGGCAGATAGTTGAACCAGGTTTTGGAACCTTGGCAGAAGTAAATGGTCGTTTGGTTGCAGTTGGGTCGTTGGAATGGGTTAATGAACGTTTTGTGACAAGAATGAACCCATCTGATTTGATGAATCTGGAACGTACTTTGATGAATCATTCATCAAATACATCATCTTCAAAGTATTCAAAAACTGTTGTCTATGTTGGACGTGAAGGAGAAGGCATCATTGGTGCTATTGCCATATCTGACATTGTGCGTGAAGATGCTGAATCTACTGTAACGAGGTACTTATATTATATTTTTTTATGATACTCCTAAGAATATTACAACTCATTTTAGGCAAGTAACACTATTGTTTCTTCTTTCTGGCCATATGTGAAGTTGGTTCACTTTTCAGAAAGAGGGGCAGTGCATATTTTTGTACTAACCTTCACTTCAAGCTCAAAGCTAATGATGCACTCTTTTCTTATCCATTTGTTAGTTTCTCATAAAATTGTATGAAAAAACCTGATAAAAATATTTCTACTATCTTGGAACCACCCAGCTGGTTATTGGTTAATGATGTTCAATATATGGCTAATGAGTAACTACTCCTGGACTTAATTAACTGCTAATTATTCATAATCTGGAAAGATTTATATTAATAATTTTTTTGTACTTACCCTCCTTTTATGTACGCATGCGGTTTTTTTCTGACTGTCTAATCCTCTAGGAGAAAGTTTATAAAGTTTTACTGCTTCATGTTGAGTTTACCATTCACAACATGATAGTGATTTGTAACAAGTTTATGGACATGTTTTAGTTGAACAAGGCTTCCTAACAAAATTGTTTTACATTTCTTCTTATAACATGGATATTGTATTAAACGGTCTGTAGTTGCTAGCGTCATTTCCCTTTACGAATTAGGACTATTCGCTAAAGTTTGACCATTCAAATCTACACTTTGTGCTGGATTTCATATTGCATAGATTTGAAGTACTTGACAATATCAAGTATGTTCTGTTGTTTTCTACTACTTGGTGGTTGCATTTTCTGACTGACTTTGTTGTCTTTATTGCAAGGCTTAAGAAGAAAGGGATTAAAACGTTCCTCTTATCAGGAGACAGGGAAGAGGCAGTTGCAACGATAGCAGAGACAGTTGGAATTGAAAAAGATTTTGTCGAAGCATCATTGTCTCCACAGCAGAAGTCTGCATTTATTTCAGCTCTGAAAGCAGCTGGACATCATGTTGCGATGGTATGATGACAGCTATACCTAGTAAAAGTGCCCCCTCCCCCACTAAACAAAAGAAACTCTCTGTAACACTCTCTAGCTATGTAGAGTATGGTGATATGATGAAAGGTCCTAGGGCCAGGTTTGGTATCTGTAAGTCATATATGACCCCTGACTAATCAAAGCTGCACTGGGTGGACCCACGAGTGAAAAAGATCTTCCCATGCCTATTTTTTTTCATTCACAAGACAAGACTCAAACTCAAGACTTTATTTAAGGGGAACCTAACTCTTCTTCACTCGGACCAACATTCATTAAAAAAGTTGGACATTTTGATTTCGCTGATTAAATTGGAACCACATAGAACAAAACAGATTGTCCCATTCCATTCTGTCCATATATCTAACACTACCTTAAAGTGACAGCGAATCTGGTCTTTAGACACTGCATGTATCTTTTACACTAAAATATTCGATTTCTTTTTATTTTTATTTTATATATTTGTTATGATATTTATGCTTGCTTTTAAATTGAGTAGTATGACAATGGAGCATTTGCACACTGAAATACTTTTGCTATAAGCATCACATTTTTTACTAGCATGCATCTAGCAATGAATGTTGAATAAAATATGGTGGTTTACTAAGACAATCTTCTTCTCTCCTTCTATAAGGTAGGTGATGGGATAAATGATGCACCCTCTTTGGCTGCAGCTGATGTTGGGATCGCTCTGCAGAATGAAGCTCAAGAGAATGCTGCCTCAGATGCAGCATCCATTATACTTCTGGGCAACAAAATTTCACAGGTATGTCATTCTGATGTCTGGGATTCATTAATTTTCTTTTATTTTCTTTTATGTCATTATGATGGTTAATGGGTGACAAGATGAAATTTTGATTACCCAAATTTTTTGTCACTTGTGGCAACTCTAAGGGTGTGTTTGGGAGATGGCTTTTGAAGAGGAAGGGAGGGGAGGACTTATTTTTCTTTTCCAAATTAAGGAAGCTATAAGATATTTCTAAAAATAAATCAAGTGGAATTGAGATGTTGTATGATCATTTATTATGTTATTCTTTTAATTTTTTTTAAATCTTAAATATATTGCAAAATATAAACTTAGACCTTTAAAGTCCTCCCCTCCAAACTCCTCTAAAACCCAACTCCCTAAAATACCCTAGAAGTGTTAAATAAATTTATAGTCCCTATAAAATTTCACTATTTTGTTTTATTCCTGATAAAAAATTTCGTCAACTTTTAATCTTTAAAAATGTTCGTTTTCATTTTTGGTTCTTGATTTTAAATCAATTCTTGTGTGTTCTACGAATTTTTGAATGATTTTTTGCAGTAATATTTAAGATATTATAAGAAATTTTCCCACAAAAATTTATAATGTTTTAACGAACGATAAATTAAATATGAATTTTTAAGAGTTAAAAGGTTGAAAATTCATATTTAATTCATCATTTGTTAAAAAATTCTTAATTTTTGCAATAAAGTTGTTAGATATGATCTAAACATTATTGCAAAAAATTATTCAAAAACTCAAAGCATACACAAAAGTTGATTTAAAATTAGAAACCAAAAATGAAAATGAAAATGAAAATTTTTAGAAGATTAAAAGTTGATGAAATATTTTATAAGAATTAAAAACTTATTTAACCTATGTTTTTATATTGGTCCGTCATTTGTCTGGTGCAACAATGTTTATATATTGTTTTACCATATTTTTGTTTATAGTGTGGCACTTTTACATAAACCCTTATGGTTCTCTTAAATTTTGGCAACTTTAAGCTTAAAGTGTGAAATAAATTATTGTTGTTTCATCAAACTCATGATCTGTTAGGATATACTTCTAATATCCACCTTAGATTTATTAACAATGGTTGATAATAAGCCAGATATGATTCTCTTAATACTTACATATTTGGAACATCAGCCATCGTATGGCTTTCCTTCCTCTTGTTTCCTGACTTTTTGAAGTACAGGTTATTGATGCCATAGACCTAGCTCAGACAACAATGGCAAAAGTTTACCAAAATTTGTCTTGGGCGGTAGCATACAATGTTATTGCCATTCCCATTGCTGCTGGTGTGTTACTTCCCCAATTTGACTTTGCTATGACACCTTCACTTTCAGGTGAGCGCCAATTACCGCCCGTTTATTTTCATATGACAGCGAGGCATATAAGGCACTATTTTTATATTGTACTTGCATTTTATCTTCGTATACTTTCTGCACCTACCATAGTGTTTTCGAATGTAACATTCCACATCAGCGAACAAATGATTATTTTCTGTTTGTCGCCTTTGATATTTATGTAATCACAGGGGGACTAATGGCTATGAGCTCCATTTTTGTGGTTAGCAACTCACTGCTTCTAAAGCTTCACGGGTCTCAAACCTCCAGAAAAAGCTCACTCTAATGACATACTACTTCTGTCCGGGATTAAGATCTTCTCATGTTGAAAAATATGAGTGACATACTACTGTCCGGGATTAAGATCCTTTCATGTTGAAAAATATGAGGAAATAATGTGTAGATCTTGACCCTTGAAATATAGAGGAGAGGGATTTGGAATTTGAGGAAAATGAAGAGAGATTGGTTAAGGGTGTAATTTGTAGAGAGGAAAAAAACATTAGAGATTCCATTTCCTTTTGTCTCTAATTACTTTTTTTTTATTTAAAAATACTCGTAATTATTGTCCATTTTCTTTTGTAATTAGTAGTTAATATTGTAATAGAAGGATGAATTAATTTTCTCAAGTTTGAAAAAACAATACAAATTGGTTAAAATCTAAGACAATTATTATTTTTTATAATTTTTGTGGTTTAATCAATGAAGGAAATTCACCATTATTTATCAAATCAAATAGTGACCATTCAAGCAATATCACTTTGATTTAGCCATTGTAAAAAAAAATTATGATAATTTAACCTTGTAATTTCAAAATACTTTAATTTGGTCTCTCATCAGATATTTTTTGCTGAAATAGACATAATTTGAATGATATGACTAATTCACGATTGCTTATCAATAATCACAAATTAAACACTTTTAATTAATTATTAAATAAAAGAGAGAACTAAGACAAAAAAGTTCATCTTTTTTAATTCAACCCTGGAAATGGGAAGAAACCATGAACTTTCAATAAATCACTCCTCTCTCTTTACTTACATTCTTAGAAAAACCAAACGAAGACATATTTTTTCACTCTCCCTCCGTTCCTTCATCCCTTTTCCTATGGTAAACTCTTTCCTTCATAAATTATGAATTTCACCATAATTAACTCATACAATTGTAAAGTTACTAGTTCAAAATCAGGACAAAACGTTTAATCTAACAATATCGATATTTACCGATTGAGTTAAAACATATGCATAAAAACTTTTACCATGTATTAAACTAATAAAACACTGTGCCTTTTGTACATCTTCCGAAGTTCATATTATTAAAGTAAATTAATAAATAAAATATTAATCTGATTAATTTTTACCAATATGATATTGTCTTTATAACTGTAGATGCAATATGTAATTTTAACACAATGAAATTGTAATGTTTGATTTAAAAGCCGAAATAACTTGAAATTAGTTGATCAAACACATAATGTTGATTGATATTGGATAATGTAGAATAAGATGAGATAACATACGTAAAACAGACACAAACTACAAAGCATAAGGGAGTATAAAAAGCAACCCACAAGTTTATCAAATGTTGTGGATGTTTTAGAACCAATAAATATATAGTTCATATAAAATAAATTACTCTATTGTCTCACTATATTTTAAAATAGATGTGAATTGGCTACCTTTCAATCTGGTATTTTTTGGACTTTATTTCTATCTTTCTTATTATCATTCTCTTTCATCTATATAATTTTCTTTTAATCATCTTTTCTCCTAAATATATTAAAGTCACCAAAACATATAGCTGACTAGAAATCCAAAACCAACTCTAAAGAAGGCCCTAATAAAGTGCAAGAATCTCAAAACAAGTGATGCAAGAATTACTACTTGCGCAAATATATCCATCATATCAAATGCTTGATGGAATAAAAAACACACTTGTGTTTTGAGCATCAAATATTCTAAAGAATGATTGCAACAATGACACCTTGATCAACAATTGACGAATGCAACCAATATTTTATCTCAAAAACACAAGGAGGAAGATGAATCACTAAATTTGGACACCAACAAACCATGCCTCTTTAGCTCTCATAGCCGACCAAATAGTGGAGGATATCCTCAACCTATAAATCACAAACAGGAAATAAATTTGAAGCCAATAACCCTCAGTCTTTCAAGACGAAGTGAAAAGGAATAGATAGGTGAGTCAAACTGGCAAAGAAATAAATGGATATTAGTAGAATCTTCAAATGCCAAATTCAACTCCAACTAAAACGAGTCAACTGGAATATGGAGGGAACTAATAACCAATAACAAACATCTATATAAGAGTACAAACTAGTAATAAGCTTAGACCAAATCCACATATCATTAATATCCTCATATATAACCATAAACTATTGATTAATTTCTCGATACACATGCTAGTGTCATGTATATGTACGTACTACACTCTATCACAAAGCAACTCTTTGTCCACCCATGACATGAACCAAAGGTTGGAGTCACCATTACCCATCTTAAACAATTGCATCCTTGTTATGACAAACAGTTACTTTAACTTAGATTTTCGAACAAACCAACACTAAATTATGGTGTATACTTTTTTTACTAACAAATAATATATATATTTTTTTAAATTGACAGAATACATAAATCAAAAGTCATACAAATTAAAAGAATCAATCTACAAATAAAATCATAAAACAACAAAATACTTAAAATAATATATTTTTTTTGATGGAACGGGTAAAATAAAATGAATATAGATAGATACCGTAATAAATAATTAACGTTAATTGTCCCGGTTCCGAAAAAACAAAAATGGATACGGTGAAGGCGTAAAGGGAAGGTGAACAAATTGAAAGAGAGTGGGTACGGTGGTGACGTGTCGAATACGATATAAATAATATTTAGCAGTTTCGCCATTTTTTGACTCATAGTCTGTACCGTTAGGGCGGGAACCCCAAATTTCACTTCAATCCAGTCGCAACTATCACTCACTCTCTCTCTTCACCTATTCCATTTTGTTCTCTCTCTCTCTCTCTAAAAAGCTTAGGGTTTCAATTTTCAATCATTCTTCTCTTCTCGTTCATTCACCATGAGTTTGCGAAAAGGCTCCAAGGTTTGGGTCCCTGACAGGGATTTGGCTTGGTTACCTGCTGAAGTTCTCGAATCTTCCGAAAAACAAGTTCGCGTTGAAACCGATTCTGGCAACAAAGTAATGATTTAGTTTCTATAGCCTTTATCTACGCTCCTTGCTTTTGCGAATGATTTTGACACGTGCGTTATTCAAATGCAGGTTCTCGTTGTTCCGGAGAAACTGTTTCTAAGAGATGCAGATGAAGATGAGCACGGTGGAGTCGAAGATATGACGAGGTTGGCTTATTTGAATGAACCAGGAGTGTTGTACAATCTTCGGAGAAGATATGCTTTGAATGATATATATGTAAGTGTGCACTGTAGGGATTATTTTTTAGTATCTACATGAATAATTAAGGTTGTACTTGAGCTCATTCTTTCATTTTTCTCAATTAGTTGTTTCGTGAGCCGAGTTGATAATTAGGAATTGGCACATTGGTGAAATGATAGGTAGCTTGCATTACTAGATTATCTATATGTAATTACTGTTATTTTTCAGAACTAATGATTTCCATGAATCATATATGATAAGAAAAATATGCATAATTGTTACTCTCTGTTTATGAAATTAACGTTCGCATTTATTATGAAGACCTTTTTATGATGGGTTATCACAGGTGTATTACTTACTTTACTTCACCTGTAGCCGATACTTACAAATCCGTTATAAATGCCTAAACTATGAGTGCATATTCAGTTGCTATATTACCGTTCACTTTTCCTTTTTGGTAATTTCACTAGATGAAATTTACCAAATTGACCTATATATATTTTATTTATTTTTGTGACATTCCTTTACAAAATGTATTATGTACTAGGATTTTTGCCTGACTTATTTGTCTTTGTTAGACATATACGGGGAGCATTTTAATAGCTGTTAACCCATTCACAAAGCTTCCTCATTTGTACAACAACCATATGATGGAGCAGTATAAGGGAGCTCCATTTGGTGAGCTCAGTCCACATGTATTTGCTGTTGCTGATGCATCTTATAGGTTGGTATGCGTTTGGTACTGGTGACCGTGTTCATATTGTATTTACTTTTACTGTTGTATTTGCTACTTGACATTTCATGTTTCAAGTTGGTGAGTTTTCGTTGGTCATGATTTAGAGCAATGATGAATGAAGGTCAAAGCCAATCTATCTTGGTCAGTGGTGAAAGTGGTGCTGGGAAAACTGAGACATCAAAATTGATTATGCAGTATCTTGCCTTTGTTGGTGGGCGTGCTGTTTGTGATGATAGAACAGTTGAACAACAAGTTCTTGAAGTAAGCTATAATTGCTAGGCAATTAGTTCACTTTGAATTTTTATTTAGGCATCAATTTGGGGTGCTGATTTCACTTTATTCTTGACTCAGTCAAATCCACTTTTAGAGGCATTTGGCAATGCAAGGACTGTCAGGAATGACAATTCAAGGTGAACTTAGTTCTTTGTCGTTTACATCTCTTGCCAACCTCTAGTTTTTGTTTTATTTTATTTTCTCTTTTCTCTTATATTATTAGAAGAAAAATTATGTATTGAGTCCTTTGTCTGTCTATGTTGAAGTTGTGGGATTTTAGAGAAAATGAGGAGAGAAAATAATAAGGGTTTGAATATTATTGATAATAGCTTAATGCTGACTTGATTACAAAAGACTCAATACTAATCTCTATTTATAGAGAAACATAAACTCAATCCTAAATCAGAAACAAATCATAATAATAATGAGAGATATTATAAGATATCTCTATGATTATAAATTGATCCTAAGAAATAAAGATGGAATGGCAAAGAGGTCACGTGCCGATCTGGACGAGGTGAAGCTGATGGAGTGTTCGTTTTCTGGAAAAGTCACCGGAAACAGTGACGGTGGCAGTAGCAAACTGAGAAATACGAGTGAAACTGGTGTCGGAATGGGTCACGACAGTGGTTTGAAAAAGGAATGATCACGTTGTCAAAGAGAAACTATGATTATATTCCCAAACTATTGGGAACTGGACGGCGGAATGGAGGCGGGATCGTTCAAGGAGGATCGAAATAGGCTCTAAATACCATGTTGAAGTTGTGGGATTTTAGAGAAAATGAGGAAAGAAAATAATAAGGGTTTGAATATTATTGATAATAGCTTAATGCTGACTTGATTACAAAAGACTCAATATTAATCTCTATTTATAGAGAAACATAGACTCAATCCTAAATCAGAAACAAATCATAATAATAATGAGAGATATTCTAAGATATCTCTATGATTATAAATTGATCCTAAGAAATAATTCAAGATATTCTAATATAATATAACAGATATTATAAGATATTTTCCAATATTTTATCAGTCTAACAATCCAGTCTTATCTTTTTATTCATCTAATCTAAAGCATGCTATCTATAAAAGCCACAAATCTCAGTCATGTCTATATCAGATCCATCTAGAACTAGAAATGTTATGGAAACACTGTTACATATAACATACTGATATAAAAGGAATCTCTTAAGGGTTGCCACTTGCCAGCCATTTTAGGTGCCCAATGCTACTTTAATGGTTAGTGATTGCACCATTTATAATCTAAAAGTATGTAAATCTGAAGAGAATTCTGGGATGTCATAAAAAATAATGTCCTTGTGTATGTAATATGCTTCAGCAAATTGGATTCAGAAGTATTCAAGGTAGGAATATATGTGGAAGTTTGAAAGGTTAAATTCAATGTTTAATTTGGTGGAGCAGAAAAATACAGCATTGGTTTTTCTTGGTTTATTAGATAATTATAATTTTGTTATATGTGTTATTCAGTGGATAAATCAGCCCCTGTGTTATGATTTAATAGGTTTTACATTTTTATGGAAACCATTTTAAAGCGTAAGCATGTCAAATACCCTTCTGCTGGAATTGTTATTGCTGATAGACACATGATATTCCTATTTTTATTTTGTTGCAGCCGTTTTGGGAAGTTTGTTGAAATTCAGTTTGATTCAAGTGGTAAAATATCTGGTGCTGCAGTTAGAACTTACTTATTGGAAAGATCACGAGTAGTGCAAACTACAGATCCTGAAAGAAATTATCACTGCTTTTATCAGTTGTGTGCATCTGAAAGGGTACTTGATCTCTGGTGAAGTATATATTTGATTATATATTTTGGTGTCAGTTTTGCATCAAAATGCTATATTTTGCACTTTGCAAATTCAGGTTACTGTTTGCAATTGCATTTTGTCATGGTCTATGTACTAATTTTTGTACTTTGTAATTGTAATGCCTCATTTTTAGGATGTAGAGAAGTATAAATTAGGACATCCAAGCCACTTCCACTATTTAAATCAAAGTAAAGTTTATGAATTAGATGGCGTAAGCAGCACAGAAGAATACATAAAGACGAGGAGAGCAATGGATGTTGTTGGCATAAGTCATGAGGATCAGGTGTAATGATGTCATCCACTAGTACATTTATTGCTTTACGGTATTCTTTATTGATTTTGTTTATAGCCTTCCCTTATAGTTATCATTTCTTCCTATTATCAGGAAGCCATATTTTGCACCTTAGCTGCAATTTTACATCTGGGAAATGTTGAATTTTCTCCTGGGAAAGAGCACGACTCGTCAATGATAAAGGATGAGAAGTCAATATTTCATTTGCAGATGGCTGCTAACCTTTTCAAGTAGGTGATTTATGTTATTTTGGAGCTTTTTTAGTTTGCATGCATCATATTTTTATTTGGATGTGTTATTGTTTATAAGGATATCTGCCATTATTTGTTTCCTATTATATTTTCTGTAAATTAGGAACACAAAATCAATCTACTAATCGTGTATATATAGAATTCCATTATATAAATCCAAAACTTGAATCAATTTGTAATAGTGATAAACGAGTTTGTACTATATATGGAGGAAAATAGAATCAAAGAAGGCATGAAACCAAAATTTCTTGACGTGGTATCAGATCCTTCTTGCTGAACAGTGATTGCTTTCTTCTGTGACAGAGTTGTGCGGCATACTCCAACAACATTGTGTGTTTTTGGTTAATGACAGAGCCATATGCTGCCATTTTTTGTCTGCTTGGTTTCTGGCCATATATTCTTTCTCTCTAATTTCTCGTTTGTTTGTTTTCTTAGTCTTTGGTTCTTGGTTTTTGCTTCTCTTGGTTCTGTCAATTCGATGTAAGACAGCTACAAGCCCTTAAGGATAATTTTACCTGGGACATTGTTCCATGCTCACCTGATAATAAACCCATAGGCTGCAAATGAGTGTATGCGTATTATGTGAAGCTAGATTCTAACAAGCAAGAATGTGGGTTAGGTCATGATAGAGGAAGACTGTTTTGGCTAACAAGCAAGAATATGGGTTAGATCATGATGAGATGCTTACAGTTACACCCACAATAAAGATGAATATTGTCATAATGATGCTTTCATTGCTACCTCATAGCAGGCTCCTTATGCATGGTATGAGAAATTTCAATCAACTCCTTAGATTCTCCTTTACTTAAAAGTCAATATGAGTCATCTTTATTCATTCTTTGTACAACAACCGGCACAAATGTCTTCTTATCATTTGTGTTGATATGGCCATTATTGGCTTTGACCATGCTCCCATACAACAACTTAAACTGCAAATCAAGCTTCCTTTTATATATAAAAGACCTTGAGGCCTCTTTACTATGTCTTGGGTCTTGAGGTTCATTTGGATTCCGATTTTATCTATTAACACAAGTATACTGAAGATCTAATTTCTTTGGTTGGTCTCCGATCTGCTACCTCAGTGGATACTCCCTTCGAAGTTAATGTCGAATTTTATTGTGATGAGGGTTATGTTGTGCTTGATCTTTTATTGTATAGTCTATAAGGTCCCTGACATCTCTTTGCAGTACAATAGGTCAACCAATTTATGTACACTCCTGGACACCTTCATTTGGTTGTTGTTCGCCGTATCATTTGTTACTAGAAAGACACCTCTCATTGTAGTCCTTTCATTCCTACTGAAACGTATCTTAATTTAGTTGGGTATAGTGATGTTGATTGGACAGGTTGTGATATGCAGAGATCTTACACAAGTTGGTCCATGCTTCTCGGTCTTGCATTGATTTCTTGGCAAAGTAGGAAGCAAGTTGCTATTTCCTTCACTGAATTTTAGTATCGAGCTTTGTCTACAATCTATTTTAGAATTGTTAGAATATTAGAAAATATCTTATAATATCTATTATATTATATTAGAATATCTTGAGTTATTTCCTAAGATCAATTTATAATCATAGAGATATCTTAGAATATCAATCATTATTATTATGATTTGTTTTTGATTTAGGATTGAGTCTACGGTTCTCTATAAATAGAGATTAGTATTGAGTCTTTTGTAATCAAGTTAGCATAAAACTATTATCAATAGTATTCAAACCTTTATTATTTTTTCTCCTTCTTTTCTCTAAAATCCTACAACTTCAACAAGAATTATTTGACTTTGTGGTATTTTTTGGCCGAGCTTGGCGTTAGAACCAGTAAAGTAAGATTTTTTAGTGAATGGTGATGTTTTTATTGAGGATTAAAGTGAAACAAAACTATTACAAATATTCAGAGGTTGTTCGAGAGCCTGCCCTCCCTAATAACCACCAATCTGAAATAAAATAAATTGAATACCCAAACTTCTATTTGTCTACTCTATTTAATTAGACACACATGGGCAGTTACAACAAAAGACAAATTGACACAAACAGTAATAAATCTAGGCAGTTACAAATCAATCAAATCTGGGCCAATATTAATGTTTCTTGTGCCACACATAAGGTTCTTTAATTAGAGGTCTGTTGCTAAAATAGTTTCATTTTGTTCTCAAGGTGAACATGGTGTAAAGTGGTCTCTCTAGGTCCCATTGCAGCATAATTGAGGCATCGATTTGTTGTGGAGGTAGGACAATGTTAGACTATTTATTATTAGTAAATAAATATTATATATATATATATATTATAATATATTATAATTACAATAATAGCAGTTATTAATTATGAAACTGGCATTTAACAGATTAATAACATTACAAGCACTTTCAACCATACACATATGATGGCTAAAAAATTAGATTAATGCACAAAACTAAACACATTTATAACTAATCACTAAAACAGAAACAGGGAAGATGAAAAGAACTAAGATGATGCCATAATAGGGGACTGTTAGCACAGAAACAGACAAAAAGTGAAAAACAGAGCAGAATAAAGGTCGACGAGATGGAAGGAACAGGGAGGAGAAGAATGGTTGCAGAGAAGAGGGGGATGTTGGCCAGAGAAAAGGGAAACTTTCTTGAGAAGAATCAGTAGCGGGAATGAAAGGAACAGGGGGACAGTCGCTAAGAAGAAATTTAGTAGGTTTCCAAAAACAGAGCACTGCACGTGTAATGTTGGAAGAAGAAATGTCGTGAAAATTCCAGTAAAAAGTTAGGAGATAAAAAGACAAAAATCAAAGGTATTTTAGACTTTCGCCCTTAAAAGTGAGGACATTTTAGACTATTCACTCTAAAACTGAGGGTATTTTAGACTTTGCACTTTTAAAAGTGAGGACATATTAGGCTTTGCTCTCTAAAAATGAGGTTATTTTTTACTCTGCACTCTTAAAAACTGTTGCGGCCTCCTTTTTCGCGTTTCTTCCTCATCTTCTCCGCGATTGCGCCGCGAAGAACACCGCAACTCTAAACTTTACCGCAACACCGTTTCATGTAGCGCATCGCCACAATTGCAGCTGCGACGGTTGCTACTGACTACAGTGGATAATTTTATGAATATTAATGAGATAGTGTTTAATTGCTATGCATTGTATAAAAAGTTTTACTACATCCCAACCATTTATGGGGATGACTTTAGATGTAGATTTGGTAACAGCTATTGATCTCATGGTTGTGATTGACCGACAATGTTAGAACTCCTTACACTGACAATGTATATAAATTAAATCCCTAGAGATAATCTTTTCACAGAATAATGAAATTCATACAAATACAAATTACATACTGACAGAAAATTAAAATACATGATTAGAATCGGTTTCTCCAAGGATTCGAAAGCCTTGCTTCTCTCCCTTTCCAAATAACCACTTTGGCAACTTCCTAATAACCAATTCGCCCTTGCCTTTCCCTCTTTATTCTAAAACAGAAACATCTTAAACTGCCACACATAACTGACTCATTAATAATAAAAACATAGCTGCATAATAATTAATAACTGCTGTTATTATAATTATATTATAATATATATTTAGTAATAATAAATAGTCTAACAGACAATTTCATCATTACTAGTGCAATAGTTCATGCGTCCATGCTTCTTTTGCATTGTCTCCGCTGTTCTGATATTCACAAGTGCATTTTCTGCTTCTCTTTCTACTTTTTCGATTTCTACCTTTTCCTCATTTTCCTCTTCTGCTATTTGAATGGAATTTCCTTGGTCAGTTCCTTCTTGTTGAAGGTTGAATGTGTGAGGTGTCTGAACGACTCCAATTCAAATTTAAATTCCTCTTCTTCATCGGATATAGGTAGAAGGTCTTTATACTTTGGCTTAAAATGCCAAAGTAGTGCAATTGATAATGTTCATCAACCCGCTTTTATTAATTAGGAATAAGAATCAACCTACTTATTATATATATATATATATATATATATATATATTTTGACTTTCAATTTAGACTATATACAATTAGAAACTAGAATCATTCAACAGTTATTAGAATTTGGTAAAAGAGCCATAAATAGTGATACATGAGTTGTCGATATGGTGTAACACAGTTGGTAGACAACCAGGTGCCTTAATCTTGCAGTTTGAGGTTTGATTTTAGTCTTGTGTGTATGGAAGAGTATTTGTTGGTCAACCTCTTAAATGAATCTCTGACCCTTAAGGGATTAGTCTCGAGCTTCTGGCCGAAAAAGTTACTCCAGATACATCCAGAAAACTAGTGGTAAGTAAGTCTATATTATTCATGGAGAGATATAAAATCCGAAGAAGGCAAGATGAACTTCTCATTTGCTTTTGCGTTTTTATTTTTTTATTTTCAATTCTTCATTCGATTTTGATAATGACTTTATTGGGACCCACATGGACAATGTATAAAACTATAATTTGATAAGGAAATGAGGGAATAATGATTTTTCATCTACAACTAGAGCCGTAGACTTGTGCAATGCACAGGTGAATTATACGGGAGGCAGCAATATTTATACATCAGGTTGAAAGATAATTTGTTGCATTAGATATGTTTCATTGGGTCTACGGAATCAGAATCAGATATGTCCAAGAAGTGATCAAGCTTTAGAAAATGTAACCTTGATTTATGTTGTCGTATAAGAAATTAGATTTTGTGTGATTAGGTAGTGTCTATTATTTTTGTATTATTGTACAGATGATAAAAGTACTGAAACGTGTTGGATGCTTGCTTGTTTCTCCTTACGATGTAATGACTGATCACAATTTCACAGAAGTTTTCATCCTTTGGTGAACCTAATGGAATGGCTACAATTGTTCTCTCTTTAGGTGTGATGTGAATCTACTGCGAGCAACATTATGTACTCGTTCAATACAAACCCGTGAAGGAAATATTGTCAAAGCTCTTGATTGTAATGCTGCTGTTGCTGGTAGGGATGTTTTGGCGAAAACTGTCTATTCTCGTTTGTTTGATTGGTATGCTTACTATCAATGTGGAATTGTTGGAGATTATTATATTCTTTTTATCATGTACAAATTGGGTTGAAAATTCTATTTATTTTTGTTGTTCTATCAGGCTTGTTGATAAGATCAATAAAACTGTTGGACAAGACATCAATTCCCAGATGAAAATTGGAATATTAGATATATATGGTTTTGAGTGCTTTAAGGATAACAGGTAAGATGTTTTCAAGTACGCACTTTTCTCTTGGAGGAAAGAAATATTCTTTTCATTATGTGGACTGTTGACAGTTAAAGTGTGGGGGTTAACTGTGCATTTGAAGTATAAGAATGTCCTGGTGCGTGTGTCAGGCATATATAATACCTGCCATTTCTCTAGTATTCTTGTAAATTTTAGTATTTTCAGTAAAAGAAAAAAAAATTCACAGCGTTCAGACATTTGATTAATACCAGTTTTAGATTTTTGTGTGTTGTATTTCAATTATTAGATTTGATTCTTTTGTTGCTGTTACTTTGAGTTAATAGTAGGAAATTGGAGTTATGGAATCAACTATGTAAGTTTGTATGAAGCACACTAATTCTATCTTAGAGGTGAAAATTGGGGGGGGTGGGGGGTTAACTTTTATTTATTTTGCAACAAATGGTAGAATATTATCTTAGGTGGTTTGGGTATGTGTGGAGAAGACTTGTAGAAACCTTTTTTGGAAAACTATGGACCAAAACATTAAGAAGGTTATGGATTTAAATCATTTGTAAATAGCCATGGTTTATGATTGCGTGGTATGGTGTTGTTTGATCTACGTAGATCCGCTAAGTTGGTAAAAGCTTTGGTTGTTGTTGTAGTTTTACATTGGTAACTTTGTTAAAGTAGTTGCCTTTCTTAACCCAATAACATTTTCTTTGACAGTTTTGAGCAATTCTGCATCAATTTTGCTAATGAAAAGCTTCAACAACATTTTAATGAGGTATGAAATTGTGTTACATAAGTTAATTGTCTTCACCAAGTTAGTTCCCTGGTGTTTTGATCTGGATCTTGATTTTTTTTTACTTTGCCATCTTCTTATAGTTTCTTTATCTATTGTCATTTTTTTTCCAGCATGTATTCAAAATGGAGCAAGAGGAGTACAGCAAAGAAGAAATTAACTGGAGTTACATTGAATTTATAGACAACCAAGATGTTTTAGATTTGATTGAAAAGGTTTTTATTTAATTGCTTTTTTAGTTGGAGGTTTTCTAAATTCTATGTTTCTATTATTCATTTCATACGGATTGCTTGTTTCATGCGTAATAGGATTATATATATATATCCGATTTGTTTGCTGAAGCATTGTCAGCAAAGTATGATTTTTAGTTAATTTATTACAGTAGGCCACAGCTACTGAAATTGAAAAGGGCGGATATGAATCAGAACGGTAGCTGCTTAGCTAGACAGCAAAGCATCAAAACCTTTTTGTCTTATTCTGTGTTTTATGCTTACCATTTCAATTTCTCACAATTTCTATGACTTGAATGTGAATAAGTATTGGATTGGGTTCTTTCAAGTTTCAAACACTAAACTGGTAAAACTGGCGTACCTATAATTTGCTTGACCAAAATCATGCCAAAAGAATATCATGTAGCTTTGTTTGGAAGTGAGATTCCTAGTTTGTATCATACTGATGAGGATGCCACTCTTTTCTCTGGATTAAGTTTCTTATAGACTTCTTGTTGCATTCTTTTTGCAGAAACCCCTTGGTATCATTGCCCTGTTAGATGAAGCTTGGTACAATTTATTTTCTTTATGAATTGGTGTGTATTTATAATTATACATTCTCTTGCAAATTATCTTCAGTCCTGAATTTGTCTTCTTTCAGCATGTTTCCAAAATCTACGCACGAAACATTCTCAACCAAGTTGTTTCAGCACTTCTTGTCCCACCCTAGGTTAGGAAAGGAGAAGTTTTCAGAAACAGATTTTACCGTTACCCATTATGCTGGAAAGGTAATTCATTGTTGCTGTACTTCCTCTTGTTTGGCTAAGTATATTGTGTAATGTATAATCTTCCGATATTTTTATGCAGGTCACTTACCATACAGTCACATTTTTAGACAAAAATCGTGATTATGTAGTTCTAGAACACTGTAATGTATTATCTACTTCGAAATGCCCCTTTGTGTCGGGTCTTTTTCCTATGTTACCAGAGGAATCTTCAAGGTCATCATACAAGTTTTCTTCTGTGGCTTCCAGATTTAAGGTGTACATATATATTACCTTTTGGGTGTTATTGAATTTAAGGTGATCCATTATTGTGAACAAATTTGCATAGGAGATCAAAGAATTTGAATTTAAGTTGCTGATATTTTCTGTTTCTTGTCTGTGTTTTGATTTGGTGGATGGGGACCTCAGCAACAACTTCAAGCACTTATGGAAACACTTAACACAACAGAGCCTCATTACATTCGTTGTGTCAAGCCAAATTCTTTGAACCTACCACAAAAGTTTGAGAATACAAGTGTCTTACATCAATTACGTTGTGGGGTCAGTAATTTGTTATTCTAGCTCCTTTACTATTATCATTCTCATAAAGACACTAATTGCCAGTATGTCAGATATTAAAAATTGTTTCCTTAACTGTTGTCTTGCAAATTGCTGTCAATAGTGCAGTTGTTTTCCCTGAGTGTTTTGCACCAATGTGACTGTACAAATAGTATGTTACTTTGATGATTTTAACTTTTATGATGAATTTCTTGTCTTTGTTAGCACATTGAATTAAGCAATGGAAACAGGGGCTTTTTGTGCTGAAGTAATTTGATGGATTTTTTCTAATGGCGCTCAAAATTTGATTTATTGTTTTATAGTATTCAATTTTTAATTTATTTTTCGTATGAATAGAAACTGATATACTTCGACTGACATGTTTACATGCTGTGGGATTTGTTCAAGTTTTCTTGTAAATAAGGTGGACATAACTATCATGTTTGTCACCTAGATATTCTCCCTAGCAGATTCACATTTTTATTGAGCATTTTTTTTCCTGGTATTTAGGGTGTGCTTGAAGCTGTTCGGATAAGTCTGGCAGGTTACCCAACTCGAAGAACTTACTCAGAGTTTGTAGATCGCTTTGGATTAATAGCTCCTGAATTTATGGATGGAAGGTGAATATATGAAATCTATATAATGGTTTAACCCTAAAGTTACATGATTTTACTGTTTGTTTGGATAAACTGTATCACCATGTCTGTAATTTTTATAGGATTGATGTTTACATAACAATTTGTCATTAGACATAATTTATGCTAGAACCGTCTTTTGATCCTTACGTATAACCAACTCTATCTGGGGGGAAAATGATTTGGTTAATATTTTGGAAGATTTAATGTTTATGAATGTGTTAACAATAAAAGGGTGAGCCTGAAGGCTTCATCAAGTTTGAGCCAGCCTTAACTTGACCGAAGTTAACATTACACATAGGTCATCAAGATATTGTGAAGTTTATCACACTATGTAGATAAAAGGTTGTATTTTATAAAGTGTTGATAACTTGATATGTCAAATTCCCAAGTGGGTGGAACATCGCAAATATCTCATTAGGTTTTGGGACATGGTTTCTTCGGTCCATACCACCCTTGTATTTGCTTTTGGTTTTTAAGTGAAGTGGGAGCCTTTGACTTACTCCATAGAACAATTAAAATCTGGCACCGGTTTCTGGTTCACTCCTAGACTAGCCAAGGTTCATTTGGTTATTAAATAATTAAACCGAAAGCAGTTCTAAGAGTTAACTGGGCAAGATCATGGGCCAGTTCTCCTATTATCTAGTTGAAACACTTAGCTTGATCTGGTTATAATGTATTGGTTAGGATAATTGCAACCCCTTTGGTGGTTTTAATTTGCTAAACCAAAAGAGGAGGACACAAGGCATGTTGGTTTTACATATGCTTCTTTGAATTTAGGATTCTTCCTTTCATTTACTAAAGGAAAATGTTCTTTGCGGCTTGGGCTGCACTGTCTTGAATTGACTGTATATGCATTTTACCTACATGAATGCCAGTGCAACAATACAAACTTCATATATACTATATAATAATAAAGAGCTCAGTGCTTTCGTTCTCAATAATTTAAACTTTTTTGATGACAGTTATGATGATAGAGCTACAACTCATAATATATTGCAAAAGCTAAAACTTGAGAATTTTCAGGTGTGCTTCTTATGAACTATGTGTGCAGCTCTTGTTCCCAACAAACTTGGAATATAATTGTATAAATGAATTATGTTTATGGTTTTTCTTCTTATTCAGCTAGGTAGGACTAAAGTGTTTCTCAGGGCTGGTCAAATTGGTATTTTAGACTCTAGGCGCGCTGAAGTTTTGGACAATGCAGCAAAGTGTATTCAGCATCGACTACGAACATTTATTGCACACAGGGATTTTATCTCAATCCGAGCTGCTGCAGTTTCTCTTCAAGCATTGTGCAGGGGTCAGTGTTGTTGATGTTTAATAAAAATTTCTCCTCAAGTTGGTTTTTAAAACTTGTTGTCAATAGATATTTATTGTAGTGCTTTGTTTTCTTTGAGCTTCTTTGTCAGTAATATGACAATACATAGCTTCCTTTTGTGCTTTGGATAGTCTCGATTTGTACTTATGAACTCAATTATACTTGTTATTGTAGGTATACATATCACATTTAAATGTAAAGGTCTCCACTTCCATCAATGTTTGTTATGGTCTTTATCAGTTCTTGTTTTTGTAGGATGCCTTGTACAGAAGATATATGCTTCTAAACGGGAGACAGCAGCAGCTATCTCCATTCAGAATTACATTCGTATGTGTCTGATGCAGCGTGCTTATGCGACATTATATTCTTCTGCCATTGTCATACAATCAAATGTCCGTGGTTTCACAATTCGCCAAAGATTTTTGCACAGAAAAGAAGACAAAGCTGCTACTATTATTCAGGTGTTTAATCATGAGATGGGGATGTATTATGGTGTTGGGGTGACATTTAAATTTCAAAGCAATGGCCTCTTCACTGATTTAAATAAATTTAATATTACTTATTCGGGACAGACTTTGAATTCTTATGCATATGCATGCAATTATGATTGATCATGTGAAACTTTGAAGTCTATTCATCTCTCACATATGTTTTCTTATAGGGCATGATAATTAATGCCTCACTTTCAATTGCTTGACATTTATGGTTGGTATGGTAGATTCTGATATGTTATTTTATCATCGATGTAACATTCACTCATAGGCTTATTGGAGGATGCGCAAGGTCCGGTCTGCTTTCAAACAATGTCAATTTTCAGTTGTGGCAATACAATGCCTTTGGCGGTGTAAACAAGCGAAAAGACAGTTTCGCAGACTTAAACAAGTATGGTTGTTTTTTCTTTTTTTTTTTTTTGAAAGGGGAAATGCATAAGTTTGTCTAACTTTTGTATTTTTTAATTTACCTATGCCAGGAGGCAAGTGAAGCAGGTGCCCTGCGTTTAGCTAAGACTAAACTTGAGAAACAATTGGAGGAGCTCACATGGCGTTTGCATCTTGAAAAAAAAATTAGGGTATTGCTTCTACAAAAAATATGTCATGCATAGTATATCTGTGCTCATCTTTGAATAGGTGTACATGTGAAAGTGTTTTGACAAATTTTGTTGCTGCCTCCTACATTCTATTATGAGTTTCTCTCATCCTAATTCCATGAATTTATTGTTTTTGGATTCAAATGATTTAAATTAGGAACTTTTGATTTGAGCTCATGTAGTGTAATAATGCTTATAAATATATTACTATTTTAGTATCGTAAGTAGAAGATTGTTTTTGGAATGTATGCTCATATCTTAATCTGTTGCCTATAGAAAATTGTTTGGGTTAGAATTATGCATATGGTTTTGCTTTCTGTTCAGCGCATGGTTCATTTCAGGGGATCAGCATTTCAGATAGGTAAAGAGATGGGGCAGCTCTATCACATTGACTATTTTTACAAGTCTATTGTTTCTGTGATTTTTTTTCTTCTTTTTATGTTCTGAGGATTTGTTATACAAATATTTGTCCTCATGCATGGTTGTCATACATTGCATTAATATTGATTACACCTTTAATTTTACCTTAACTAATTTCTCTGATGTGTAAATTTTAGAACAGACGTCCAACGTATCCATCAGAACTTGTTATTTATAATGCATTCTGCTTTGTTTTTCAGGTGTCTAATGAAGATGCCAAGCAAGTTGAGATTTCCAAACTTCAGAAGATGTTGGAAGCTTTGAATGGTGAATTAGATGAAGCTAAATTTGCAACAATTAATGAGTCAAATAAGAATGCAATTTTGCAAAATCAGTTGCAAATGTCAGCAGAGGAAAAATCTGCTTTAGAAAGAGAGCTAGTTGAAATGAATGACGTGCGAAAGGAAAATGCTATGTTGAAGGTACTTCAAGTAATGTTAATGGTTGTGTCAAAATCTGTTTCTGTAATAGAGATTCAGTTGTATAGGAGTACGAATAGAGATTTAGTTATATATAAATACTAATAGGATTTGGTTGTTTAGTAATCTACTATATATATATATATATATATATATATATATCTGATGTGTTGCCCACATTTTTCAATTCAATAAATATATTTAGTAATCTAGTGTGTGTGTGTGTGTGTGTGTGTGTGTGTGTGTATATATATATCTGATTTGTTGGACTTGAACTTTTGGGTGAGGCAGTTGCGGCAAGAAGGATTGAACTATTTGAGTTGGGTAATTTCCTAGACATGTAATTTAGTGTAAGCCTTATCTGGAAGGAATGCATCTGTTCCTTTCAAACCTGTTTCTGTTTTACATGACCAGATAATATTAAACAAATAATCTATATAATACAAATGATATGCTTGTGTTCCGCACTGGCCCAAGCCTAATCTGACTTCTCACGTTAGTCAGTGTTGCATTAGAAGAAATTTCATATTTGGGGAAGTTTGTCATTCCCTTTGTCGGATTGATGTTTGCCTGTTTCCTCTATTAAATTTAGTTGTGTTATATTTCTTGTATGATATTTCTAGGCTTCTCTGGATGCCTTTGAAGAGAGGAGCACAGCTTTGGAGCTTGAGCTTGTGAATGTTCAAAAAGACCATAACGAAACCATTCAGAAAATGAGGGATTTTGAATTGAAGAGCTCTCAACTTGCACAAAATGTGAAAAGGTCCATTTTTTCTGCTCAGTTCTTCTGTTTTATAAATTTATTTAGTTTCTCTGTACCTGTGGTGTTTGTGCCTTCCGATTCTACTGTGCATCTTCTATAAACTTTGATGGTTCACGTGCAGTGATTTTCTTAAACAGCTAGTGTTTTTTTTTGTTATTACTCACTTTTCTAATTGTATTTTAATGTAGTCTTGAAGAAAAGCTATTGAGTTTGGAGAATGAAAATCATGTGCTTCGTCAGAAAGCCTTATGTGTATCTCCTAAGAGTAATCGTCCAGGTCTTGCAAAGTCATCATCAGAAGTAAGTTTCCTCCTGTATATTGATATGCTTTTGGTGTGTTGAAAACATCAAAATTGTTGTAGAGTAACATATTTAGTAGTTTGTAAAAAAACTTGTTTAATTTATTTATTTTTCTTTCTGAAACAGAAATATTCAAATGCAACAAACCCTCATACTGATCAAAAGTCAATATTCGTAAGATGCTTCCTTCTTGTCTTCCTATGCTGAAAACTGTTCTAACATAACTATAACTGTTTTTTATTTGCTACAATTTGATGCAGGAATCACCCACACCCACAAGACTTATTTCCTCTTTAACACGTGGCTTGTCAGATTCTCGTCGATATAAATTAACAGCAGAAAGGCACCAGGCATTGCTCTTGTTTCACTTGTTCCTAAATCCTACACTTTTACTTTTTGGCACTCTGCTGTGTTTGGATTACTGCCAAAAGTTTAGTTTATGTCTAGTTTTTATCTATGTGTTGAACTTATGGGTTTTAGATAAAAAGAAGAGACAAATAATAGACTTAGAATATTATTGATGATAAATGGATAATAATTTAATAGAAAAGACTAAACACTAATCCCTTTTATAGGTATACAAGACTCAAATCCTAAATAAATAGCAAAATTGGGTAATAAAACATGATAATAACTTAGTAATATAACAACTAATCCTACGAGATAATCTAAAATACTCTAATATTATAAATTGGCCCTAGAAGATGAACTCAGTCACTATCTGAGACATTCTGTGATATTTTATTTATTCTAACACTCCCCCTCAAACTAAAGCATACTAAGCTCGAAACTTGTTACATGAAAATAATGCATTACCCCAAAATAAAAATCAATAAATAGAAAAACCAAATAAACATTGAACTCCACCCAAAACAATGGTTAGGAAGACAACTTAGAGGTGCTTGAGAACTCATGGCAAGCAGTCATACGAAGCAAGATCCGTCCTTGGAACCACAGCTGGAAATTTCATACCAATAAAATCGAAGACTCAATATTTAAACTCTGAAACTAAACTGCTTCTCGGACACAGGTGAGGCACGTGCATTTGAGACGAAGGTGAGGCTTGTGCACGTAGGAGAAATATTGAGACCAGAACGTCTATGACACAGGTCCGGGCTGGTGTGAGTCATGGACGACGACATGAGTCATCATCGTAATAACCATCTATAAGAAAATAAGGCATCGCAAATATGATTCGTCCATGGAAAAAGAGTCGCCCACCACTGGAATAATTGTTAACGGGAATAGAAAATATCAATTTTGACAACATTTGCAATATTGGTGCTTTGGAATTAGCGTGTGGATACCAATCATCTTTGTATATCTCCCCAAATTCTGTCTTTCAACTGTCTAATTTATACCATGTGTTGTACAGGATAACTATGAATTCCTCACTAGGTGTATCAAAGAGGATTTGGGGTTCAAAAATGGTAAACCTGTGGCAGCTAGTATCATATACAAATGTCTTCTTCATTGGCATGCATTTGAATCTGAGCGCACAGCCATATTTGATTACATAATTGATGGAATTAATGATGTCATAAAAGTAAGTGATTTGCTCTTATTTCGTACACCACCCTTTTTATTCTCATTATGTTGTTTTCTGTTTAGAATTTAATTATGGAAGTTTCTTTTGGTATAGGAAATAATTGTTCATATATAGTGTTGTATTTCAATTGTAGAATGCTCTTCATATAATTTTTATGAGGTTTATTCATTTCAGTGACACCTGCTTCAGGTTAGCGACGATGATGCTGTCTTGCCATATTGGCTGTCCAATACCTCCGCACTTGTGTGCCTTTTACAGAGGAACTTGCGTTCAAATGGTTTTTTAACTACCACTGGTCAGCGTCATGCTGTATCATCTGGCTTGACCTGCAGGACAGGGCATGTAAGTGATCTAGCTGAATATTGATATTGATTTTTTTTTCAGGTGCACATTTGAGAATATTTTCTGCTTCAATATGGTAGTTGTGGACCGGAAACCATTGATATTTTGACTTGGAATTTAAATCCAAGCTTTTGCTTTTATTTTTATTTTGTTTCATGATCAGATGTCTTCCTCCTTATTTAGTTCGATGCTATTTCCAGGGAGTGAAGTCTCCATTGAAGTTAATTGGATATAATGATGGTATGTCACATGTGGAGGCAAGATATCCAGCTATTCTTTTTAAACAACAACTAACTGCTTGTGTAGAGAAGATTTTTGGCCATTTACGTGATAATTTGAAAAGGGAACTTTCTCCACTTCTGGCATTATGTATTCAGGTGGGCTTTCTTACTTCTTGCTGATTTTTGTGAATTTAAGAAATGTGGGACTAAATTTCTAAGTCACATTATATGAATTCATGTGTGCCACTGTTCATTTATTATCTAATAATTATTAAACTCTTGTTTTGAGCTGGAAAGTATGTATTTAATGAAGTCACAAACTAAAGAAGTCTATCATGAGCTGAACTAGTTAGCATTGCTTTAGGTTTTTCTTCGTAAGCTTTTATTGTAGTGCTCAATATCAATCACTTTCGTTGTTTATCATCATTGTATGTCAGCCTTTCAACTTGATTTGGTTGCATAAGTGGGGCTTTAGTTTAATACTGATGTGTTTGCATTGGAATGCTATGGTTTAGAGTTTTTAGAGGAATGCAAAGAAACAGTTTTGTTTATTATTGAAAAGTCATTTAATTGCATGTACAAGGAATCAACAAGCTTTCGTTGCATTATTTCATTTTCCTTTCTTGTGGTGACCATGTGATGCTGTGAAACCAGAGCAGTCATTTAGTAGGGAGTAAAAAATATTAGGGATGGTGGGCACAGGGAGAGAGGCTTTGTGCTGCCTAAAGATTGGTCAACCCTCATTTTGGAATGCATTTTACCCATAACTTTTTTTTGTTCGTAATTTTAGTGTTCTGGAAATTCTTGTCTTTCAATGGTTGCATCATAATTTTTTCCCAATTTTGTTGTTTCTATTATTAATATAATATAAAGAATATAAGCAAGTATATAGATTAATAGATTTTTTATTCACTATTATGATAAATGATGATCTTGTGAAGACCTTTTCTGTTTTCATGAAGTTTACACTCCACTAATTTTACTTTAATTAAAACAAATTTGATCTGAATTAGAACTTTTTTAATTGAAATTTTGCCTTTAAAAAGTTCTAGACCCAAGCATCCTTTTTGTAAGCCTGTTTAATTTAGAACACGATTGTATCGATTGATCCTTTTAGCTAAACTGCTAATCCCATCTAGATTGTTGTTATCTTAGCTTTGGATTCATAGTTTTATTAATGAAATTTTACAAAGAATAACTTTTCTTATGATATGGAATACTGGTTAGGCACCCAAAGCAGGACGCGTGCAAATTGGGAAATCATCTAGATCGCCTGGAGGGCTTCCTCAACAATCACCTGGTGGTCAATGGGACAACATCACCAAGTTTTTGGATTCGCTGTTAAACAGATTACGTGAAAATCATGTATGTTCTTCATTGTTTTAATCACCTGTTTTTTATTGTGTTTTATCTGTGTTCATCCCTTTTCTGCTCAATTTCCTTGTGATCACATGTTTGGATTGGAGTTAGCGCTTTTCTCTATACAAATAAGAAATTAATTAAGACAAAGAGAAGATACAGAGAATTTGGATAACAAGTGAACCTTCAAAAACACAAGGAAAACATGATCAAGGTAGAAAAACAATGAAGTTAAGCAATCAATCTCTGAACATATTTTTAAGGAAAACCCCTGGAAAGGACCACTTACTTTAACGCCAAATAGAAGCAACTTATCTAATCGTATCCCCTATCAGCTGCTATTTTATTGACACCTCCTTAAAGTCACAAAAGTTAAACTCCAATCAAATGCACTTTGCCACAAAATTTCAGATTCGTTGTGTGAACCAGTGCTCATTCTATTCTGTGAACCTAAAATCATGTACGTTTCAATTGTTCATCTTTTTCAAATAATGTCTCTTAAAGTGGTAGCTTTCCCTTTTTTCCTTTTTAAAGTTTAGGATATCCATAGTTTGATTTTTTGTAATGCAATCAGGTTACTGAAAGCACCACTGAATGTGCAACTTCAATCCTTTAATTTGTTGTCATATGAATATCTCACATAAGGATCATCTATATATACATAACGGATTTAATGGATTTGCAAATGTTGGCCAACCTTTCAATTGTGGAGAACATGCTAGGTCCCAAAAGCGAGCTAAAGTTTCGCTGCTGCAAGTTCAGTCCAGATGCCAGCTTGCAGTAATTGTGTCAGTTAGTGAATATGCTAGAAAGATATAGTAACTGGATTGTAATTGTTCTCTTCGATTGCTCAAGGGGGTGTCAATTCCAATATTGACCTCAATTTTATTTCAGAACAAAATAAATTATACCGTTCATCCTAAGTTAATGTAATATGAGTCAGGGAAGCTATACGGAATTGGCTAGTTGATGTGTTAAGTACTGTGGTTATTTAAAATCTGTATTCTGGTAAAATTATATTTTAGTTGTGGTTGTTCCATCTTTTGTGATATCGTTCAACTCCATCCTCAGAATTTACTTCAAAAGTTGGTGCCACCAGACTGTTGGTTCAATGATGAGAAAAAGGATTTCTGATTGTTCAGTTATAGTGTTACTTATTGAATTTTTGGTTTGGAAGCTATGGTGTGGAACAACTGCGATGTTATCTTAAGAAAAATGTACATTCAGTTGTTGGCTGAAATTGTATAGTTCATTGCAAGAACTAATTTCTTTTCCTCATTTTTTTTACCTGAAACTGCATATTCAGATACCATCATTCTTCATCCGCAAGCTAGTTACACAGGTCTTTTCCTTCATCAATATGACACTGTTCAACAGGTAAAAGTAAAGCTCATAATAACTATTAAAAAAAGTTTGTGGCCTCGAATCTCTAACATCCTCTGTTGGTTTATTCTGTTGATTTTCCGTTCAATTCTCTAACATTTAATTAATCTTCCCATAATCTCTTTCAGTCTTCTTTTGCGACGTGAATGTTGTACTTTCTCAAATGGTGAATATGTAAAGTCTGGTCTTGCAGAACTGGAGAAGTGGATAGTTAATGCAAGTGAGGAGGTAAACTACTATTATTCATTATTTTAGTTAAGCTTTAACTATGTGCTTCTAATAATATGACGTCGTCTGGTCCATGTAATTGACCACATCTAGTGTGAAAAGACTTCAGGTGTTTTTGTTATTTAACCAGGTTGTTTGGAAATGTAGTATGCAGGAACATCCTGGCACGAGCTGAATTATATAAGACAAGCTGTTGGGTTTCTGGTATAAGCACTACTTCAGTTGTAGTTTTAATTGTCTTAATTAGCACTGCTATCGCATATTTATGCTTTTGCTTGTTTAAATAATTCAGGTTATACATCAGAAGAGGAAGAAATCTTTGGAAGAAATTAGGCAGGACCTTTGTCCGGTATGTTATCATCATATCATTTGTAATCAGTTGCAACATCATTTCTATTACACATCTATACTTAATATCTTCCATCTCAAATAATTTGAAGTTCCATCATTTCATGAAGATGCTTGAGAAAAGGTTTATGATATAAAAAACCTGGATGTGAATGTCAATATTTACATGGACATATAGTACATTCATTTGTTTAATTAAGGGACTTTCATTTGCTGTCCTTCTTGTGCCTCACATAAGAACACTGGAGGTATTGTTGTACTGAGATTGCGTGCCAGGCATGTTTGATTCTAGTCAGAATAGTATTCTACTGATCTTTTTCACATATTTTTATCTCTCCTTATAGTGTTCTACTGGGTGTAATATTCTTTTGATTTGTGGAAAATATACCATTCAAAAGGTTAACTTGTTTCTGGCTCAATTATTTTAACAGGCATTAACTGTGAGGCAAATCTATCGAATTAGTACTATGTACTGGGACGACAAGTATGGAACCCAAAGTGTGTCCAACGAGGCAAGTGGTGTTTTAAATTTATATAAAATATTGTTTATGATGGTAATTCACTTCTGAGTTTTGAATTACATATGGACAGGTAGTTGGTGAAATGAGAGAAATTGTGAGCAAGGACAACCACAGTCCAACCTCAAGTTCGTTCTTAATGGATGACGATATGAGGTACTCTTCTTTCCCCATCCAAGTTCTTTTCGATTTCTTTTAGTTTTAGCAAGTTAGTAGTGTTCTTATTGCCATACTGTAAGGCTTTGTGTGAAAGTTAGGAGGAAATGGTAGGGAAGGACTTTGGAGGGGAAGGGAGAAAGGGAAAGGAAGGGGGATCCTTTACTTTGTCTGGAAGGAGAGGATGAGGCGAATACTTCCGAATAACAGTTTCTTTGTTTTTAGAGTATTATAAAGAGAGGAAAATTTGGAAATTTAATCAAAATCCTTACGCAATGCATATTTTTTTTAGTTTTTCCATATTGGAGGATCCTGGTCCAATAAAGAAAAATACATCCTTATGCAAAGTCGAAACTACTCTCCCTTCTCATTCCCTTTCCTGCTCCCTTTATCTGTAAATCCCTCCCTTCCGTTCTTTACCAATCTCCCAAACAAAACCTAAAATAAGGCTGACTTCATTTTTTATATGTAAATTTCTACTTTTTTTGTCTTTGTATGTAATTCTGAAAGAGAGCTAAATCTAGTGGGCTTGATTTGATTTTGCCACTGTCATATGTAGGATTTTGTATGGATGCAACCGTATAATGTTTTCATAGAACATAATATATCCATTTGGTTTAATCCCTTCGATCTTGGTCTTAACCTTCAGTATTTGGTGCAGCATTCCTTTTTCTGCCGAAGACATAGATATGGCGATCCCTGCTGTGAATACTGATGATATTGAGCTCCCAGCATTTTTGTGTGAATATCCTTGTGCCAAGTTTCTTGTTTTGCACGAGTAATAGTTTATTTATAATTGGATGCAAGATCGTTTCCCTCTTCGATTTACAATCAGGAATATGGCAACGCAGTCCAGTCAGAAATGTTTGCCTTCCTGTCTACAGCAATCTTAGTTGTCCTCAGATTTTACTGCACTCGGTCCCTTTGTTTGCTAATCATGATATTACCAAACGGAGATAGAAAAAACGGTTCTCATTGTTTACTTGTAATTTTTCCCTAAATTACATTGTTAAACTAGCAATTTGTAATTATCCAAGAATAGATCTTTCAGTCTAGGAGATTCACGTGCTGCTGTTATTATTATGCAGCTCATCTTAGGTATATTTACCATTGGCTTTTCAGTTGTATTATTTGTAGGTGTGCAACTGCAAACACTGCCTTGGCTAAAGAAATTAAATATATTATTATTCATAAATGTATATATCGAACTTCTTTCTTGATCTTCAGTGGTACGGTGCTGGTGGTGCCCCTTTTGTTTGAAAACTTTGAAAATTTGCTAGACACGATTCCTCATGAGAACCTTTATTTTTCCAGTCTACGCAAGTAGGTAACCTTTCATGACTTTGGATATGATTATTGTTTTAATTTTTGTATATCACAAATTATTGTTAGATGACAGACAGACACTGGTTGTGACATTGATTGTCGGTACCATTATCCATACTTCTCGCCCAACATTGAATTATGGTATCAGCAATCGAAATCCAACAAATGAGCGTACAATTTCACGTCAAGGGTTTGGATTGGTGAACCAACTTTATTGCCTTGACACAGTTTTATCAAATTTTTTAAGAAATTTGTGAGCTACTCAAATGTCGAGTTAGTTTCACGTGTTACATGAATTCTTAAATCTCTGCAGATGATTACCATGACATTTAGCATTATATATAAATTTGGCCTCGCGGGGGGACTTGCCTGGGCAACAGGATGTCTTTTGCGAGCACCATTCAGTGCCGATGGGGGGCTCTCCATTGGGAATGGCATGATGCCTTATGGAGCTGCTGAATTCACCAATTTGGATTTGTTTAATTATACTTGCGATTTGGTGGAGGATTTGGCCATGTTTAGAGTTAGTGATTACATGGCCTGTCGTATCCTATGGGCTATGACAGTTACCTAAAAGAAAATATTTATAAATCTATCATTGATTTCTTCTGTAATTACCCGCTCACTTAGAGATAAATAGAAGGCAAGCAAAGTTATTTAAACCAAAAAAATCTAGTCATAGTTGAGTTATTTATAGTTCATTGTGATAGATTTTTGCTACTGTCATAGTTGATAGTAAATGCAAGTAGGGATGACAATTAGACTCAGACTCAGTGGGTACCCGTAATGGATAGGATAAAAACTCGTAGGTATAGGTATGGAGATGGGTAATTACCTGCAAAATGAAATGGGTATGGGTACTATAGTACCCACCCTGCACTTATATATTATTACTATTATTATTATTTTTGTTTTTAAATAATTTAGAGATTATTTTTTTGAGATTTTTGTAAAATGATTTTTAACCTGTTTGCATATAATTTTATAAAAATGATTTTTTTTAAACTACAAAATTACCATAAAGGACATGAAATAGTTTTCAAGAAAATATGTTTGAAAAAATATTTTATAAATATATGATTTTTTTAAATACATATATGTCTCTCTACTCTGTTATGCATCTTTATCTCCCCTCCAATCTCTATTTACTATCTCTCTCACTCTCTATTATCTCATGTCTCTCTACCTCTCCTTTTTATTCTAAGTAAATAAATGAATTTAGGTCTTCCATTTTATAATTTTCGGATCCTTCTAAAAAATAAACATATAAATAAATCATCACGAAAATATGTTAGTAATAGATTTTGGAGGTTATGTTCTAATCTTAAAAATTGGGCCCTTAATAAAAAAAATACAATTTTAATAATTAAAAAAATTGAAAAAATAAATAAATTTTAGTTCTTATACACATATCAAGCTACTTGGTGCTCTGACGATACCAATTTACATATGCTCTACCCATATCAATTTTTTAAATTTAATCACAACAATAACGATTATTTATCGATATATTTTTGTTAAAGTGTGAGTAACTTAAGTACCCAAAGGCAAGGGTACTGGTATTAAAGTTGATATTCACGAGGGCACGGACACGAGCACAGATATTTTTTTAAACTGCGAGTACGGGGATGGGTACTATATTAACCTACCCAAATCCTACCTATTGCCATTCCTAAATGTAAGAGCCATGGCACTTCGATTCAAGCTTATTGCTCTCTTAGAAATTCCACCATTGTTACTTCTTAAAGGGAAATTTCTATTCTTTTCCCCAACATCATGAAAGGCCATAAAACTTCTACGCCTTCTAGTGTAAGCATCCTCTTGTTTTGCAATGTCTTTGACGGATGATGAAGAAGCAGCATCTGCTAAACTAGTAAAGGATTTTGACTTGCCATCATAAAACTTTGAGATGCCCCTCCTACAAATTCAATAACATGTCATCACACACTAATATGTGCATATTGTTAGGAGTTCATTATAGGTAGTTAGAGTTTGTTAAGTAGGTTGATATTAATTACAAATTAGTTAAGATATATAAGTTTAATTAGGATCACTATATAAATTGCTTCATACTCATATTGTAATCAACTTTTCTCAACGAATCAATTTCAAATAATTCAATTTTTCTCTCAATTATTTTTCTTTTTGTTGGGCTCGATCATGCTTCTCAACAACACTATTTTTTATTAAAAAGTTGCATGATCACCAAATTTAGACAAACATATAATTTCAGTTAATGAGCTTCCAAAAGTTACATAAAATTAGTTTAATTTCATAGTAAAAACATACAAACATAATTAACATCAATTCAAACTCAATCTTTAACTAAATAATGTTACAAAATGATTCTTATCAAAGATTTATCCAAACACACACTAAGGATGTGTGATCTGAGAAAGGTAGTTGGAAGTACCTGATGGGTAGAACATGTTGGAGTGAGTCCATCATGTCCAATGATTCATCATATTTATAAGCACTCTGAGCCTCACTCTCATTCTCTATGTTCTCCAACTTGGTATCCCACGAAACATCGCTGTCTTTCCCAATGGATGATGTTGTCGAAGATGAACACTGCTCATTCTCATCTTCACCCTCTAACAACGCCAATGCTTCTTCTTCTTCTTTCGTCCTCATCTTAAACAAATGTTGAACGGAACCACCAACCTGACCAACTCTCATACAATTATAGCACCCAAAAAATTTAAGCTAGTTTTAGAGAGAGTGATAAAGAATAAGAGAAGATTAGATGAAGAAACGGATAGAGAGACAAATCAACGTTGTGGACTTCCTGTGTTAGTTTCCTTATTTATAGTATAATTCTATTTTTTTTCTTTTCTAACGATATTTTCTATATTGAGCTTAATTTCTCATTTTCTAGGCCTTGCATGGACCCCAATGTAAATATATATTTAAGAAAGGCTAACAACACTATGTTTACATCTCATCTTTAAATACTCACGTTATTAATATGTGAAATTAAGGTGCTTCTTATCATTTTAGAAATTTATTCTACTAAATCGTTAGTAGAACTTATTTATTTAGTGAGACTTTTTTTTTACGTAATTTAGTAAGGGGAAGTGTTTGTTTCAAAGATTAAAATTACAATTTTAATAATGTTATTCCTTGAAACATTATTACTCGAAATTTCATTTCTATCAAAAAAGCGTTTGGTAAACAATTAAAATTCTAAGGAATATTTTTAAAATTCATTTAATTTAATAATTATAAATTTTTAAAGAGTAAAAAGAAAAGTGTTAAAATAATGTGGTAGTAGAAATTATGGATAGTTACTTTTATTTGCATGGGAATGTAAGATTCCCACCCTGTTGACATGGGAATGAGAAGAGAGAAAAAAAAATGAGTAAATTTTATTTCTGGGCATAAAAAGTTCTTTGGCACAATTTATTAAAACTTGAAACAAACATGTTCCAAGGAATAAGTTAGTAATCCATAAAACAAACACCCCTTCTTCAATCATAATGTTAATGAAAATATTGTTATGATTCTTAATATATATTTTACACATTTACTTAATAAACATGTTTAGAACACTTGTTAAATAATTAAAAATAAATAAATATAGTTTTAAAAGTTGGACATTTAATATTTCAAATTTAAAAAAATATTATTTTTTTATATTAATTTTTTTTTATTCTTTAACAAATATCGTAAGGACACTTGTTATTATCATTTCAATATTTAATTTTTCTACAAAATCATTTCAATGTTAAGTTAAAAATAATATATAACTCTTCGTTTGAAATTATTGAAATAAAAGTATCTAATGTCATACTAATTATTTAAAAAAAAAATTAATTAATTTTTTATCCTCGTAAATAATATTTGTATCTTTAAAAGTGTCCATGAGAATTTGTTTTATGAGAACAAAAGAGACATTAAAAAAATAATATAAAT
>JBBPBO010000004.1:74588645-74630058 GCA_037974295.1 Cicer cuneatum
AATTTATCTTTTTTAACAAAGTAAATTTATTTATATTTTTTCTACAATAAAATGAAATCTATATTTGAGCAATTCCTTAATCTATATTTATATGGAATATGAGAATTCGATGTATTCTATTTTCAATAATATTAAAATTATCTACCACGATTTAAAAATAAATAAATAAATTTCAATTATTAAAAAAATAAGTTCATAAGCATCAACCGCATTAACATATATTAACAAATTTTATAATTATATTTAATCAATTTACTCCATTTTATTTAAAATCAAAATAAAGTAAACAAATAAACACGGAAGTATTGTGTCGATGTTAGTCTATCATAAATATTTTAGAATGTGGAAATACATAAAAAAAAATATTATTATTGTGAAGTTAATTAGTAATATATTAATTATGTGTAAAAAAAATTTGGTAATATTTTAATTAAAGTATATTTAAATTTTTGTTTTTGTTTGTATACGAGTTTAAAGGGATAGAAATATACACGAACACGAGGGTAATAACGGATGTTGTTGGGAACCGCGCAATCAATGTGAAATTGAACGAAACCATTAAGAGGCTAGCCACGTGTATCTCTTCTCAACTATCTTACCGAACCACATTGTTTTTTAAGATTTTCTTTATTCAACATATTTTTTAGGATTAAAAATATAACATATAAAGTTCATTTTTTCCGTAAAAAAATTATTATTTTTTAAAAGAAAATGCTATTAATAGTTTAAATATAAAAAAGAAATTATTGTAATTTGTGTAATTCATATTTTAAAATTATGAATTCTTTTATTGATAAGTTATTTTTTTCATTTTTTTAACAAGTGTTATAATTAACAAGTATTCTTAGGACATTTATTAGCATCATCTTTATTTAAAATATACCTTTAGTTTAATTGAATAAAATATTTTTGAAATAAATCATTATCTTCTAGAGAAGTAAAATGCTAGTAAATGAAGCTGTATTTTTAAAAATAATTAAAATATTTTTTAATATTGTCTTTGTTTCTAAAAATATAAATAATTGTTCACTTAAAAAATATTTTAACACATAATCATTAAGTAAAATTAATAAAAAATTTAAGAAATGGAAATAGAAAATATTTTTACAAAGGTTTAATTTGTAAAAACATTGTGTTTTCACTTTTTTAAAATGTGTATTAATTTTATCGTGCAATAGACTCTTAAAATGTACTATTAATTTTATGGAACGTGAGATAAACACATAAATTTTAAATTGTGGAGCATCATATATAATTTTTAACCAATGTCACGTGAATAGTACTAATTAAAAATATATTAAATAATTATTTTGATCTTTGAATGTTATAATATATCTGAATTTATCAAAATTTTCAAACACACCTTCAATATCTCTTATGTTAGTAAATTTATATATCAAATTAACTAGAAAAAATACATTTGAAGAATTAATTAATTAACAACCAAAATAATTAATAAAAATTAATATATTTAGATTTGTTTTTTAATTTTAGAGTTTAATAGATGTACACATTTAGTGTAAAACAGTCTTACACTAACATGTAATGAGAGTTCTCTAATTTATCATTTTTTACTATAAAAGTGTAGTAGAGTGAATTGATATAACATTATACAATTATCTTAAATATCAGTATAAAATTATTTTACCATTACAGTACACATTTTCCTTTTTCATAATTTTAATATATTTAAATATTATTATAACAACACTCATAAATTTTAAAAAAATCAACTCATAGTAGAAATATTTTTTTTTTTTGAAAAACACATAATCTATGTTATAAATATTTTTCTTTATTGTATCATTTATTTTTCAGTGTCTTAAATATAAAAGATATTTATTTTTTAAAATTAAGTGTAAATCATGGCGATTTACATAACTCAAATCTATAATAGTCTTTTTACGTATAAAAGTTTAAACCATTCGAGATGGTTTTTATATATATACTCCACGTGATGCGATGAGGTGTATAGGAATAGGATGACGAAGATGAAACTTTATCCAAAAATAGAAACATGGGTGTATATAGGTAGGTAGGTTAGGTGGGTCCCGTTAAATTGCATATTCAAAAGCTGCAACGTCTCGAATTCTCTGCACTGATGCCGGAAAGAATATATTTAGAAAGAGGAGAAAATAAAAAAGTAGATAGAATTTTTTATATTTTTTAAATAGTAATTTTGTAAGAAATATATTTTTATTAATAGAATATTATATTAATTATTGAAATGATTTAAAAGATTTATTTAAGTTCCCTAAAAACTTTATTAAATTCTTGTTTAGTATAATTCTTGAATTTTTTTAAAATAAAAGGATTTTCAATTTTGTATTATAAATAAAAATAAACATTTTAAAATTCTCTTATCCTAAACCTCTTCGTTTATTCGTTCTTTTATTTCAAGGTTCTCTTTTTTAAATTATAAACAAAGTTTAAAATATTTATATACTTTTTTATCTCGACTATTAATTTAAAATTTGATGATTTTAATTGAAATTTAGATCTTTTAATTTTAAACAATCTCGATCGTTGATTTAAAATAAGACTATTAAGATCGGTTACAACATATGTTATAACTGCAAAAAAATCTAATTCCCACAAAATATGTACTTGGTCTTTTTTTTATATAGAACATATATAATAGAACTCTTTGTATATAAATGATTAATTGAATCTCACACACATATATACTATTTATTTATTATTTCTTGTATTGCAAGTGTCAAATAAGTGCCAAGTCTCTCCTATTTTAGCATCTCAAAATTACTAAATAATTTCCACTAATAATTTTATAAAAAACACTAACAACTAGTGCACTTATTAAAGATTTTAAAATATATTTTGTCATGATAATTAATATTTTCAAAATTTGAAAAATGTCTTGAAAATAATGAATTCAAGATAAATCTTCTATTTTTAATTCTTACAAGATATTTGTTAACAACACTATAATTTTATATCACTACATTTAAACAACACTAATTTATTTTTATGTCACGGTTATCAAGATCACCATAAAGTTGCTTATTTAATATAATGTTAATTAGAGGAAAGAAACTCCATTACATACCCTTATGTGACTCTAAGACACTTTTTACATATATTAGAAACAGTAAAAAGTATAATTAATATGTATAATTTACATACGACAATCGGTAAAAATAGTATATTTGTGTATAGTCCTCGTTTATTTTTTAAAACTTAAAAGATAAGTTGCCTCTATGAGTGTTATACGAAGTTATTTTACATAGAAAGATAAAAACAACTTTATTAGAAAAAAACATTTTTTGTGCTGAAAAATTTAGATCAACACGAAAAATTTTAAGACTCAAATAAAACTAACAAATGTACTTCAATATTTTCACCAATAAAATTATGAAATTGAAACCCAAGTATTTGGGAGATGTGAGTTGAATTTTTATCAATGGATCAACGTTTGTTTACCACAAATTAACCAAAAGATGGGTACTTCACATTTTATGAAATTTATAAGATGAATGATAAACAAAATTACCTATTTTAAAAAACCACAAATAAGTAAGACTGCAACACGCATTAGAAGATCATGAATCTAGCCACTCGTCATTACACACAAATTTGTCCAATTTTTATTTAGTAAGAGCATTTTCTGTTTTTTACGGTTACTCTAAGTATAAATCATTCCTCTAGCGAGAATATAAAAAATTTAAAATAACCACAAATGTCACATGAACCACATTATTCGTCCAAATAGTCACCCTAACCACCAAAGAGTCTAAAGTCACTAAATAAAATTTAAAAATATGAAGTAAAGAAATTACTTGTATGTTACTTTCCCATTTTAATTTTCTCAACAAGGCATCATCAATAAGGTCCAAAAAAAGCAAGTCTTGATCCATATATGTAATTTTCTACTACTATATAATAGTACTAATTTTAAAATTGTGTCCTAAGTACAACTTACATATAGTAATTACATAGAAATTCAAACTACTAAAAAGCAGATTTTAATTAACCCAAAGAAGCAAGTTTTGCTAGAGCTCCAGCAGCAAGGGAGTTAACATATGTACAAGGTTCAGTCTTAGGTGAATCCGTACGTTTATCATTGAACTTGTCTTTGCAGTCAGGTCCACCAACAATGGCTCCAGTTAGTTCATGTGGGTTTGGTGCATCTCTTTGAAGCCATTTTGAAAAGCTCAATGGACAGTTTATCTCTTCATTTGGTGATAACTTTGGCACAGAAGCACCTCTATGGTGAGCTTGTGTTGGTGGGTTGTTTCCATATCCTACCATGTATGATCTTCCTTCTGGATTTTTCCCCAATATGTAATCCATCTGTGTGTGTAACAATTTTGCCATCCAAATATTAGTCATTCATTCACTCAATGCTACCTCCGATCACAAATGTAAACAAAAGTCAAAATTTCCTTTGATAATAATAAAAATAATGTGGGTATGAAAAATGTTTATACTAACTTGTTTCTTAGCAAAGGCAAGGAGATCAGATGAGGAAAATTGTTTGTTTCCACATGTGATTTTCTGATTATATTTGGCAAGCAAATCACTATATACAGTGAATAAGAAAGATGTGCTAGTGGCATATTGTGTGTTGGCTCCATCTCTCAAATGAATAAATCCACCTGCATAATAATCATAGGATATTAATTATACATAGCTCAACTTGTATAAAGATGACAATTAAGAGAGTGGAATTAACTAACCAGGAGACAAATTAATTTGGTGGTAAGGACTATCAGGAAGGACAGAGCATATGAAACTTTCACCATGGGTTTTGAATGTTTCAAGATTCTTTTGACCTTCAAAATGTAACTGAGTAAGAAGGACTTGAACTCCAGCATATTTTAGGTCCCAACTGAATTCAGCTACACTTGCACTTATTGCTTCTTCTTCTATGTATTTCATGTACATTTGTTTCCTTGTTGCCATGTATAGCCATGTTGCTGCCCACATCAATTCATCCTACATATATACATCACATAAACATGTACAATTAATTCAATCTCATATAATTCATCTGTAACAAAATTTAAGCAAACAATTACATGTATTATTTTCGTCAAAAATAAAATTACATGTACATTTTTGTTTATATTTTGTTACAGAAGAATATAAATCATTGAATTATGAAAGGTTTGTAATTACATACATTGTAGCCCGAATAAGAGCAGTAGAAGGGACATTCTCCATCATAAGTTCCTTTATGGGATTTCGCCATATCAAAAAGCTGTTATGAAAGTATGATTAAAAACAATTAGTTTTTCATATTTCCCATGTAACCAAAATACTATAGGTTATAAATAAACATTTTTCATATTTCATGTGTATGTTAAAGATATATAACCATACCAATTTTGCTTTGTTGAGGAGTTGACGAGCATATTTACGATCAACGTGTCGAAAAACAATGGAAGAGGCAGCCATTGCAGCCGAGGTTTCAGCTGCAATTTCAGTTCCAGGTGTGCTACTATCAATTTGCAAAACAGACCTTTTTGTTTTCATATTTTCTGGTGGAGCCCAACAATGATGATCCTCTTCTGCATCTCCTACTTGAACATATAATTTTTGTCTTCTAGAACTAGCTTTTAGAAAATAATCTGTACCCCATTTAATTGCATCTTGAATATTTCCTAGTTCCTTTGTTGCTTCAAATTCTGATTTGTAAAATATTGCAGCCCATGATAATGTAGTAACAGTGAAAGCCATTGGTAATCCATATTTCACATTATCCCCTGCATCATAATATCCACCAGCTAGGTCCACCTATAAAATAATTCAATAAATAATACACATAAGCCCAAATTATTCATTTTATGTAAATTTGATTTAAAAAAAAAAAATTGAATTACCGACCAAAATTAGAGATAGATTTTTATTTTTTAGTCTCTAATTTTTGTCGCTGATTCAACTTTTTTTTTTTAATAATAATATTTTTGTTATGAAAGAGCAAGAGACATTAGCGAGTTTTCCATCGTCTAGTGCCGAGTCTCCTCTCCAAGGAACCCTATTATTGGGAGGGAGTTTTCCTGATCTTTGTGCCTCTAAGAAAATAAGGGATTTTGTGAGAGCTTCTTTATAATTAAATTCACCCTTAACAAATATTATCATGTTTCCTTGAAACAAAGTAAGCCATGCTACAATGATGGCCCAATATAATCTTTCAATACCCATGAATGAATTAATTAATACAACAAAATTAAACCCTATGAGAAATTATTGATAGAAAGGTTGTGAGGTGATGAGGTGTGTTGCGATTGGAGTTTATAAAGAAATGTAATTGAAAAGTTGTTAGGATTGTTTTTTGTATGAATCAAGGATTAGTAACTATTGCTTTGATTTCGGTGTTTGGTTTTATTTTGTTTGTTTGTTATGGCGGGAAAAGTAAGAGAATTGGTTTTAATAGAGAATGGTTCTGAAGGAAAGAGACCTTAAAGCCTTTGATTATTTTGTGTATATAGATTTTGCAACCTCCATTTTGAACCCAATTTACACATTACTATTCTCAACATGCGGTGGTAAGAACAAAGACGGTTTTATTATCAACCAAACATGAAATTGGTGAATGAGGATGCACAACATAAACCCTCTCATTTTAATCACCTAAAATCAACAAACAAAACGATCTTTTGTTTGTTTATGAAGTGAACGGTTCTTATGTAAGACTACTGTATTTTTTAGCAGCATTTGATTTATTTTTTTGGTAATGGAAGGGGGTCTAGGTCCATCATTTCATTCATATTTAATTTGTTGCCTAAAATCAGACTCAAATCTTTGGTTGCAATTGACGAATGTTATATTTTTACAAAGGTCTATAACCAATGTTAAATTAACAAATAATCCATCTGGTAAGTGTATTAAAATATAAAAAAATTAATAAATTGTAATTAAAATTACATAAAAAACATAGTAAAATAATACATGTTAGCGCAATTAAAAAAGCAAGCAGAGGGATATAAGAGTGTATGTCTGAACGTTAATTACGATAATAGTATTGCCATGCAAGTAAGGATGGTAAGGTTGCACATGAATCCTTAAGGTATAGGTATAACTGAAAAATGAAAAGAAAAATAACTTAATAAATTATCTTTACACTTCCAACTTCTAGAGTCGCTTTTGCCTCAGCATGATCTGAGACTATCCCAACAGAAAATAAAATATGTTAAAATTATTTTTATGTTCTTAGAAAAAATTATCTAGTGTGAATGTAACCATGTCCATGTTAATATCATACTCTATTAATTGAAATATTAAACTGTTCTGGTCGAGCACAGAACTCTTCTACACAATAAGTATAGTTGCCACTTGCAGCACAAATGAAGTTTTGTGCAAGTGTTGCAAAGATGTTATGAACTCGGAACAAGATAGGGCAGGTAGTTAGGTACAAAGCAAACATAATAATCTTCAAATTAACTACAAGCAAGCACGCACACTAACACAGTTACATCGGCTTAACCTCATTTCTTGGCTCTCACTCACTGCCCATGTTTTCCATTCACAAGACTCAAATCCGAAAACTCACTTAAAGAAAATCAAACTTCTCAATACTTTGACCAACCGACTGTTGGTATAGGTAAAACTTCATTAATGTTAAATAAACATCAACATTGGATATGAAATATATATTAGTGAGCTTGAATCAACATTACATATGAAAAATATAATTAGTGAAATTAAAAAGTGCGTCCCAGGTCATAATATCATCTCTGAAAATTTCCGGTGATCAAGTATTCAGAAAGGCCTTTCCCTATCTACTCATTCAACAGGATTTACTTGACATAAAATCAATCAATCGATTATATACCGTTGTATACCCAACATCTAGTATACCCAAAATCTGGTTACCTCTTCAATGTAAAAAATATTTTATCCCTCTTATGCACATTGTTGCATGGTCATAATAAGCCAGCTTCAAAGAGATTCCTCCGCCTCAACGTCTCATCAACAAGCTTGAAAGTCTTCTTCACAACCTTCTGATCAAGGGCAGTGGTCCGATAGATCTTGAAGACACGGTCTACACGGTCAGGAGCAGAGCTCTGGAAGTACAGTTCCTCAAACTTTTTCTTCACAAACCTGTAGACATAGTTAACCGAAGTGAATTAATTGTTTAGATAATGAAATCTTAACAGCAACACTTGATTTTGGTAAGGATCAACATGTATTGCTGGAACATAAACGCTTTCAATAGTCAGAAATCAAATCAACTAATTTACTTACTCATATGCATGTTCAATCTCTTGTTTCCCTGTTGAAACTGGCTGATAATCTTTGAACCATTCGCATACATGAAGCGGGACCTACACAAAGAGGAAATGACAATAGATTCTCCCATAGTTGACAAAGTGTACATGTATGGATGGCTCTTACCTTCAAGATCTTCTTCTCGAATATGTCAAACTTGTTTAAAAATAACATGAAGGATGTTTTCTGTCAAGAAAAGAAAGGAGTATCATCATTCACTGAGATAGATATAAATGTTCAGTGCCAAAATAGTGTATATCTCTCGATCTAAGTGTCATATATAGGAGGAAACAGAAAAAGAATTAGTTGACACTACAATTTATGATGTTACAATTTAACAAGTGCGTAAAAGGAAACCTCAAAACATGGTTGCTTCAGGATCCATTCAAAAAGTTCCTTAGTTTCCATCATTCTGTTCTTGTTTTCATCCTCAAAAAGTGTTTGATCATACCTGGAAGGTAAATCAAAGTCAACGCTTCGGCTTTTCAAATCTCATAAGTACAATGCTCTTTGTTTACTCAAGGTCTTAAATTATACCAAATATTAATTTCAAATAATAGGCATATCAACATGCTTTTTTAGTACAACTAACACCAAACATTGCGTAAAAAGAAAAACATATACAGTTGCAAGAATAGACAGAGCTTATCTTTCACTCCTAATTCAAGTCAAACATATTTTTGTTCATTGGCAAGCATTTTGAAATGGCAAAGCAAAATTAATTAGAAAGTATTTTAAACACGACTTATAAATTTTTGAGGTCCACACTATTGTATATAGAGTTGTCCAAATAGACTTTATCATTGTCATTATGCACTACATTTATTAGATATGAAATCAAACGGCAGGCCATACTCGCTAATTGCAGCACAGAATATTACAGCTGTGACTCCTTCAAAAAGATGGATCCATTTTCGCCTCTCATTTCTCTGGCCACCGACATCAAAGAGTCTATAGACTTCACCACTTCTCTTATTTTCTCCAACAGGACTGTCAAATAAAAAAACATAGTAATCAAGTTATCCATTCTGTATATCGTATTGTGATTAAGAAAATGCTTGGTTAGAAAAAACATATGAGTAGCACCAATTGCTACCACAAAATATGTTCGTGCAGCATCAGAACAACGACAGAATGTGGACAGTAATAAGCATGTGTCGGTCGGTATCCTTAAAGATGAAACAATCATGATAGCTCAGTATGTTCACCTGAATTGAATCTCCACAACACCAGTTGTACGAACTCTTGCATACAAAACATCCTCCTGTATTGGTAAAATGGAGTGAGAAATATTGAGAGATTTATGACTTTATATCACCTTCAAAATTGAGGGTCCATAACAAAAACAGCAACAAAAATTATGCGGATCTCTTCCAACATATGCTATGTTGTATTTGATGTGCGGACTTAGCACCAATCTTTTGCAGTGTAGTATAATATAACAACCCACAACATAAATATACTTCTCACTTCTAAAAATAAGTTCATACATGGATAAATTGCTTCCTAAAAAAAAATGCTGCATTTGATCCTTTCATTTTTTTTTCATGAAACAAACTCCAAAACAATCTTATTAAATAATACTACTTTTTTAAACTTTTTGAGTAATTTCAGTAACAAAAAAGTGCCACAAGTTGCAAACCATGCATGTGAAAATAATTTGGACACTCACAGTTGGAATGTTTAGAAAACTCAAAAACAACACACTTGGAGAAGAAAGAATTTGAGATTGCAATTGACATAAAGCAAATAAAACACAAATTTGGAGTTAGCGTTTCTACTTTTAGCAAACAACAATAGAATGGTAGATTGTTAATTACTTAATACCTTTGTAGGAACGTAATTCGCATCTGATAGCCTCTGCAAATTTTCCATGAAATATTTGGTACAATCAGGAACTTGGAGTTCATTACCGCGGGCATATGTTTCCTACAACAAGAAATTTGCACAAGACATACATACTAAGTAATTAATGTCAAAAAATAACTATGTACGTGGATTAAGGTAAAGCAATCAAGGTGCAATCGGCCACCTGAATGGCAGCATCCTCCCAGAGAGTCTCTATTTCCTTTGCAAGATCCTGGGTGAGATGTGGGTAATCCACCCTGCCTCCAATTTCTGAAAGTTTTTCACCAATGTCCTGCCAGAAAAATTAAGCTCTATTTGAATTAAGAAAAACTTTGACAAAGTGATAGATCTATCCCGAACAACATACAAGATCATAAACTACCCACCCTTATTGACAAACCATAATAGGGAATTAAGGAGAAGTTAGTAGTGAACTACCTTGTTTTCATCGGATATAGCAAACTTTGAAGAATTAAGATCATTTTGAGCCAACTCCTTTGACCCATCATGCAGTATCTGTTTAAACACATCAAGTAAAAACTAAGGACTACAGTTTTCTCGACTAGCTCCATTAAACTCAACTCACGTAAAAAAAACAATCTTCAGAATATGAACACTGAACTCTATCTAATTTTAAGAGGAAAAAATAAATATCAACACACCCTTTCAGGTATTGCGTACTTTTATAGTCTGATACACATTAGCATAAATGACTGGTGTGTAGCTTCTTAGCTCAGCCTCATCAAAGCCAGCTTGAAACAAAAGTTTTATCTGTATAAACAAACAAATGAATAGTAATAATCTTGCAATCATATGCTATCATAGAAAGTTGAGATAATGCAACTTCTTGCCTGCTTAAAGATTGTAGACTTCCCTGACTCTCCTGCACCTAAACAATAGAGACATTGACACTTCGATAAAAGTAATTATATAGGAAGAAACAGACTATAAAGAGACTGTAAAATTTCAAGAACTTCAGTAAGTTGCTCTAAATTGATGAGCATTAATTTTTTAAAAAACTATATGTGAAGTATATATGCAACTAAGATGAAAAGGGAAAACAGACCTAGTAGCAGAAGTTTCTGAATGTGTTTTTCAGCCTTTGTTTCTGACTCTATTCTTCTTTCAATTTCTGCTGCCTGCAAATCCACGCCCCATTTATCAAGTTAAGGCCTATTTTCAGTATATGAATATTTGTAATTGAATAAGTATGCAATTTATCAAGTCAAACAAACCTGTGCATTTTCTTCAGTATCAGAATCACGATGACGGCGATTTCTGCTGCATACTAAGCCCATATTTTCTGTTATAAAAGACAACAAAGTAGATGCACAAGTCAAGCTCCACGAGAAATTAGAATCAGTGTTTCAACGCCCTTCTCTAACGAGAGAACTAGGGCATTGTCAAGAGCAAATAAAGACAAGCATGTTGCATTGTTGTCCCCTCTCGAAGGAATATTTGGGCATAAATCATAGTTTACTGACAACTAAGCAGGTCACTTGAGTATTTAAACACAAGTTGTAATCTATAACACTGAGTTTGAATAATAGAAAACAACTGCAATCAGAGATGTATGCACAATTAGCCGAACTCTGTGATCAAACTGTGGGTATTCTTTATTTGCGTTTTTCGTATCTGATTCTTTTGAACTGAGGTTTCTATTCTAACATTAAGCAAATTCATAAGCTGATACTTCAAGTAACTTGCAATAACATATACCTAAATACTAGATTCTGAATCCACAGAACAAAACAGCAGAATAAAATCAAAGCAGAGCTAAATAGCAAGAATAGTTAAACTAAGCCACAATCTGCATTGATATTAGTCAAAATAGTTTCCACATCAGATCTGAAGTCCAGAATTTCTGTAGCCAAGAAACTAATTTTGAAGAAATCTTGAATATTCTACTGCTTCTAACAACTTGAATTTAAAAAAAAAAAAATTGGAACATTTGCCTAAACCCCCATGACCAATACAAGCAACTCCAACTCAAGGATATATATATTTTTTCCATTATCCTGGGTGAAGTTGAGTTATGAGGATAATTAAGATGGCAATTAATTTGGGCATTAAGCAGAATCATCAATTTATCAAAATTATTTTTAGGCTGAAAAAAAAAGACTCTTCTTTTATTTTATTTATTTTGAGCTAATGATTCCAAGTTTTGAATGTTGATTTGACTCCCTCCAAATGAAACTATAAAGTACAATAAAAAAGCACGAGCATGCAAAGTACAATCGCCTCGTGAAAAAGTATATAATAAAATAAAATTAAAATAAATGATACAGAAATCGAATGTAGAAAACCACACAAAAAGTTAATTAAGAGGAAAAAGAGAAACAGTGTATGCATCTCGATCTGCATATGCAACACCAAATGCAGAGAGATCTCATGAACAAAAAAAAAACGAAGAATGTTGGGAGTGAAATTGGGAATGGAAGAGAGAAAAGAGGAGAACCTGAAAAGAAGGAAAATGGTGTCTCTTTTTCGGATTGGTGAAGTGAAAGTAGAAAGCAAGTTCAGTAGCGTTGTTTGTTTTTTGTGAATACAGAAAACAAGTTCACATGCTACTATATATTGTTGCTAATAACAATAACAATGACATTTGCTGTTTAGTTTAACAAGATAATTACGGATTCTAATATATAATTATTGGATTAGGAGGAATGTGGATATAACAAATACTATATGGGAGAAAACGGACAGAAAGAAAAATAAATTATCCTCTCACACTAAATTTATTTTATAAAAAAAAGTTATCAACTGTTCCATGAGAATTCGGAAAAGGATAGAGATTAAAATATTGATATGTTCTACGACACTCTTTAAAATAGTTTTTATTTTTTATTTTTAATGGTTTAGAAAATTATTCAATCAAAGTAGATTAATTAAAATAAGATAAAATAATTTTTTTATTAAAATTTTAGTTTGTAGAACCGATATCAATAATATTTCAGATGTAAACATGTGACAAACAGTCAAATTATATTTTTAAAAAGTGTTGTCGTTAACTGTCGTTAATTTTTCAAATCATTTTTAAATACAGAGTGTTTTACATTTTAGTGTGTCGTTGTTTTGAATTTTCATCTTGGTCAGATATTCATTTGTTTTGAAATTACAAATCAATTTTGATCCATCACAGATTCAATCGATCAATGACTTTGACATCTTCAATGTTACTACTTTATATGGATAAATATTTCAAATATTTTAATTTTGTCATATTTGTAAACTTTGTTTCATTTGTATGCATTTTTGTCGTTTTATGTTACTAACTTGTATGTTGTGTATTTGTCGTAAATTTATCATTTTCAATTTTAACAACTTTAAATTGAATTATTCTTCTCGATCTATGCAATTTTTAGAAATTTAAATAAATGAATATTCTCTTTGTCTAATAATTTAAAAAAAAATGGATTGAAAAGAATGAATATATGTAGTATATCTTTTTGGAGGGAGGAAGTAAAAGAAAGAAAGAGTGGCGAAAGATAGCGAGGGCTGTTGTTGCTTGTTGGAGGGTTGGTTGGGTTTGGTCAAAGTTAGTTTTTCAATTTAAAAAGAAATAAGCGGCATAGTAGGAAGAGTGATGGTACATTTTTTGATGTAATGTCTTGTTGGGAAATTACACACACTATGACTGTACTATAGTGTCCACTCTCCATATGCATGACACCTATTCTTGCACTACAGCATCTCTTTCTCTCTCCCATTGCTTCTCTCAACTCCAACATGTGCCAATTTAATTTATTTAAAATCTTTGGGTATGAAAGTTTTGAATTTGGTCAACCATTGGATTTAGAGTCAAATGAAGCCAAGTAGTAGATGACAATTTGGTTGTGATATATGCAATGCAAATGTGAATAGAATAAAATAAAATGCAGCAAGAGTGTAGTGTAGTGTTGTGTTGTGATTCCATTCGACCAGCAGAGGGAGAGGCAGTCAAAAAGAGGAAGAGGAAAGGACAGAATTGCGTGCGTTAAGATGGTCTACTCTCCAGTCCAGTTGGCAGTGAGTCAGGTGAGCAGTTCTGGCTTAAGCTGCCACTCCCCTGCACTGACTCACTCCTTCCCCACACCCAATCGTCCTTCCTTCATACTCTGCCTGCGTACACCTATTATAATTACATAAATATTCCTTCTCCTTTTCCTTTTCTTTTTCTATATTTCCCCTGATTCCGTTCCAAACATTTTTTTCACAATAACATAATAATACGTCAAGATTTTTAAACTGACTTTTAAAATTTTATATTTTATTTTTATTTTAAAATTAACATATCATCATTATTTAACATAAACATTATTTCAATAATTATTGATCACCATTATCACCGAACATCAACCACTTTCATCATCACCCAACACCCACTCACCGCTAACAAGTGTCACCGCTAATCTCCCACACCCAATCACCCACCACCACTTACCTCCAACCACCAATATCTCTCATCATCAACCCCACTCACCTCCGACTACCTCCATCATCTATCACCCACCTTCGAACACCATCTTCTACCACTACTATCGTTTGCTACCGATCACTGCTATAATAATCATCTTTCACAACCATTATTTTCAATCACTATTATTAATGTTATTGTAATTAAATAAGAGTTAAATGTATTTTTTGTATTCTATTTTGTTCAAAATAAATTTTTAATATTTCATTTCTAAAATTGGTTGTTCAGTCCTCTATTAACTAATTTTTTAGATTGTTTTGGTCTCATCAATTTTAGACGTGACACTCTCATTAATGACATGACACTTTAATGATATTTGTGAATTGAGATAAAATATTTTTTCATATTTTTAATTAATTTTATTATTTATTTTACTTATATATTAAAAATAAAAATTCTAAATATTTTTTTATCTAAATATTTTAAAATTTTAAATCATTAAAAAATGTCAAATAAAATGAATAAATTTTAAATATTTTAAAATTTTAGTTTTAAATATTTTAACATATAAATAAGATAAAACAAAATATTTATAAAAAAAATTATAATAAAACTAATTGCAACAATAATGACATAAAAAATATTTTATCTAACACACAAATTTCATCTAAGTGACATGTCATTAATGAGAATGTCACATCATCAAAAATTAAAAGGGACTTTTTATTTTTGGTAAGACAAAGGACTTTTAATCCGTTAAATAAATTATAATATTTCAATTATTTTAAAATAATTAAATTTAATATTAATTTTTTTTTATTTTTACGTGTTAATATATTTTTTTTATGTTTAATGAATTTATAATAAAATAAAATAATTCAATTTAAATAAAATCAAAACTAAAATTTTAACTAAGAATTAAAATTCAGAATTAATAATTCAAAATTCAAAATTAAACTAATTTCTGTTTTTAAAAATTCTAAAATAATAAACTGAAAATCCTGCGGCTTTAATTATTAGAGTTAGAGTGTCCAATTTAAAAATTTAAATTGGTATTTATTCATTGTCGATCACGTAAAGAGTAGACGGTAGAGGACCACTAACGACAAAAATATGGTCAATGATGCAAAAAAAATCAAAATCGTGAGGTCAGAGCAATGAAAGAAAAAATGTCGGAGTGCAAAAAACCTTGAGAAAAACGTTTACTAATGACTGATTTAAAATATGATTTAATTCATAAATACCGTCTTTATAAATAGTTTTTACATAAGTAAATTATAAATTATTAAATATATTGAATTTTTATTGTAATTATTAATAAAAATTAAAGTTATATTTATTAATAATTATGACATGTTAATTGTATAAAAAAATTATATTAATAATAAATGACAAATAACTTCTATCAAATAAAATAAAAAAAACTATCAAAGGAGTCTCATTGACAAAAGATGAGAAAGGAGAACAACATCGGCCGACGAATACTATCAAAATTTTATTTATTTATTTATTTATAATAACGTGTCAAATAAATAAATTAACCACTCCGTAAAAAACAAGCTGCCATCTTTACGAATTCGATCTTTGAGTATTTTATTCAACATTGTTGATATAAAAAATATAATTGAATGATTATACTTTAGTAACTGTCTCAAACATTTTAAAGACTGTGTTCTAATTTTAAAAATTTAATTTCTAATAAAAAAATACTAAAAATCTACAAAGAATCATTCTTTATTTATATTGTAAATAACATAAAAAAAAATGTAAATAACCTCGATAACATTGAAACACTAATTCTATTTTTTTTATTAATGTTTTTTGTAAAAAAATCTGAATACTTTTAAAACCCTGTAATACTTTTAAAAGAAATAAAAAAATTTGAAGCATATATGCAGTTGGTCTGAGACCCATTACTGGCCCTGCATAGGAAACAATGTCAATCAGATTTTATTTTTTTTGTTAGGAAAGATTGGTTATAGCTAGTATGCATTAGAGTTAATTACAAGTTAACTTAATTTTTTAGATAGTTTTGTGTTACAATTGGTTGTAATCATTTAATAGCACTAGCTTGTGTATATACAAGCTTCTATCCCTCAATTCATATTTAATGGAATAAATTCTCCATTCCATTTTTCATTAGTTTCTTCTACTTTCCTTCACTTTTTATGTTGTTTCAAGTTTCTTAATATGGTAGTATCAAGAGCCTTTTGATCCTGGCCATCTTCAGTAAGGTTTGAAATTGTGATCCTTCGAATGTGCAATAATAGTTGTTCCAACTCTCACAAATCCCTCTAAAAACTCAATATATGCTCCCTCAAGAAAATTCAAAGATGATGACTGTGTCAGCATACTTTTAGGCAACACATAAGGTTTTTCACTACTATCGTGTATCCTTATTCCATCTCATTGGTTTCAGCAAATTTGATTGGGGTGGATGTACAGACATTAGACGATCTATCACTTGATACTGTTTTTAAGGAACTCATTTGTATGTTGGAAGTCAAAAACAACAAATTGTGTCTACAACCTCTTCATAAGCATAATATACCAGTTACTTGTGAGTTGCAGTGGCAACCTATTTGCTCATAGACTTGCAGGTGACATAATCCAAAAATATTTTGAGAGAACAAAACATTTGGATATCGATAGTCATGTTTAAGGTTAATTGAGAATTTACACCATTTAAGTATGAATTGGGTGTGAAACCTATGAACCACGGATAACTTTGAAATTAGGTGTGTCGATGTACTTGATACCCATTAGTGTTTGATAGTAAGAAATTTATTCAACTACTCAAACATATATCCTGAGGATTAAAGATGTATCCAAACAATAATGATTAGTGAGGAGGTTAAATAAATTAAATTTGAATGGAAAAAACAATTATATCTTGTTTAATAATTTTTTTAATGAATCAAGTTGCTCAACTTAAATTCACTTGTGTGTATTTTGATTATAAATTTAGATATTTTATAAATGATATTTATTTTGTATTTACTAATGTCCTATATTTTTTACATTAACAATGTCACTGTATCTGGATCTTATAAAATGTTTATAAAGTTATGAGTTAATCTTTTGTTTTTCGATATGTGTGCTCTTCTTTTCCTTATATTATTTTAACAAGTTTGAACTCATAGTGTTCCTTCTTAATACTCATTTGACACCCTTTAGCTGATATTTGAATTTTTGCAAATTAATTATTATTGAATTGAGCGAATAATAGTAGTAAAAAATAATAGTAGAAAAAATAGGAAACATAATCGAAGTTGATGAATGAGGCCTAAAAAGTATTCAGGAGGCTTCTTTTAAGAAATTTAGGATAATATTGTTGAATTCGGCTGGCTTTTCAAGTTGAGGCACATGGGATGCATCCTTTATCAATTCCAGTCTTGCTTTCTTACTGATTACCCTGCAATTAATTAATACGTTATTAAGAAGCATTTATATACTATGTTATTAGGATTAATTGGAACATTAGCAGAAAAAATTACATACTCTTTGAGTTCATGGGCCATCTGCACGGGAAATACATTGTCATCTTCCCCCCAGATTATCAGAACTTCCTGTTTATGAGTAATGTTAATTAATCAGCCACACTAACGATCCAATTAATGGCACATTTTAATTTTAAATCTATATATATAGTGATTTGCATGTAATTAAGTATAAGTTTAGTCGTGTACAGATGAAGATGAAACTTAATTACCTGTTGAAGAGGTGGAATGTTCGAAGTATCATTCCTGCCAATGGACAAGCCACCTAGAAGCTCCATCTTTTCCTTCCTATTTTCTGAGTATAGTTTCTGCAACATCACATACTTAAATATATCATTGAAATAAATTTATAAGAAAATGGAATATACACTAATTTACATTCACAGTCAATAGAAATCAAGCATTGATTGTTATTGAGTGATTATATTTACAATGCAGTAACAAATTGGTGTTTGTGATACGATCATGAGTTTTTATTAAATGTCGGTGCATCAAATTTCTTCTTTTTTTAAGTTATTTCCCGAACAGAATTTTGATTAAAAAATGAATCATGTATTTTAGAAAGAAAAACCAAGCTAGATATATATGTATTAAAAGCACAACGTTTTTTTTTTTTACAAAGTAACTAAACTTATAAACAAATCATTGCGTTGTTTTTACCATTATATAATTATAATTTGATGCATAAATTGTGTATGTAATAGTATAAAGAAAATTATTTTTATTTAACTATGTTAGAAGTGTGTTGATTTTATTTGTTAATAAGATAATAAAAGACTGATAAAGTAAATAATTATTTGTATTTTTCGATGAAATGAAAATGCAAAAAAATTATTTTTATAATTTAAAAAATATATATATCAATTTGATTAGAAATTTATCTCCTCTTCCTTGTAATAATTCATTTTAAATGTTTTATTTTTTATTAAAAAATTAAAATGAACACATTTAAAAAAATGAAAAATGTGTTCACAAAATAAATACACCTAACAAAATGAATGGTTACCATTTTCCCTACACAAAATTGTACATTATACTATAACTTTACATATTTTTTTCTAATTTACTTCCCCTCATTGTGTTACTTTCAAAAATCATAAGACAACTTTATTTTTCATGAAAACAAAAGAAAAAAAGAAAATAGCCACATGAATGAAAATTGGAAAAAGAAAGAAGGAAAAAAACTTACATTTAAGAAATCATTCAAGAAAAAATCAGGCACGTAATGGATTCTTCTAGACACAGCAAGAGTCATCAATTTCCTCAAATGTTTTGGAGAAGAAGGTAACATAAGATCCTCAATCTTATCCATTTTAGCCCTTTTCAACATACCCAAGTTATGATCCTTTATCATATTAACACCAGAGCTAGCAATAACAACTTTCTCAACCTTCTCTTCCCCCAACATCTTCGCCAAATGATAAGCCACAAAACCACCATAGCTAGTCCCTGCCACGTGGAACCTCTTCACACCTAACTTCTCCAACAGTTTCCCAACCGAAGCTGCTTGAAATTTCTCGCTTCTCTCCTTCGACCTTGTTGGGAAGCATAAATAAATAAATTAACGAATGAAAAAATGTAATTATATAATGATTTTAATGAACACAACAAATCTGAAGTGTAATCAATATTAATATTTTAGAGTGCCTCAAAATAGATGATTAACCTGAAATATTAACATAATTAATTATCGTTGAAAATAAGTTGAAATTTAGAATTAATGTCATGAATTAAAAAAATTATAGAAGTCTCGTATACAAGGATATTACATATAGTGGTATTTATAAGGTGAAACTACGACAATTAAGATATTATTGGTTGTTATTAAATAATAATAATAATAATAATAATAATAATTTTGTTTTTTCACTTCACCGACTCAACAACTAACTATTGATCATAATTTTATTCGATTTCCTCAATTTTTGCATATCAGTTTTGTTTGCTCAAAGAAACCATTACGTGGATTCATGCATTTGAGTCAGTTTTTTTTCTTACTCGGTCGACCCATCATTTTTTCCCCTTATCTGAATTCTCTGTAAATAGATAATCTCTGAGTTAAAAAACAGTGTTTAGAGCGGTCTTTCTAACACAATTTAGACAGTATGATTCAATTCAGTAGTAAAATAATTTTTTTATAAATTTTTTTTCATAATGTCTTTTTACTCTTTTTTTTTTAAATGTCTTTAAAATATATGAATAGAGTGCAATTTGAATGTATACAGTCAAACAAAAATTATAACCTTAGAAATCTGAATCAAATGAGATTGTGTGACTGCACACACAGCACAGTCCTATTTATAACTACAGTAACAAACTCTTAGAAATATACTCCCTTCATCTTTTTTATAAATACTCATTGAATATTTTATATATAATAAGAAAAGTGGATGATGTATTTAATAGGTAGATTTTATAATATAATTATTATTAAATTGTTTATTATGTATATATGCATTTAATATTAAGTTTCACGTTTTAAAATAAATTACGACGAGTAATAATACGGGTATTCTATTTAGAATAAAACATAAATAAAATGATAAGTGAAAAATTAATAAATTTGATTAAAAATTAAGATTAATTAATTAAAATTTTTGTTTATATTATAGTCCAGAGCAATAGATTTTATAAAAAAAATGCATTTATTAACCTGTATAAAATTTATATTTAAAAACAAAGAAATTTTACAATAAGTGATTATAATTAGGGAGTAAGGACATATATAACGGACCTCGTAGTGGATTCTCCGAAGAAAATTAGATCGGGAACATAGAGGTTGAAATGAGGGGCAAGAAATTGGACTTGTTCACGCCATTGCCACATAGCCATGGGACCGAAACCGTGAATTAGAACGAGGGAAGGTTTTTGTGTGGCTTGATTTGTTGGACCCCAAACGTGGAGCGTCGTTTCATCGTCTATGTTGATTGATTGTGAGAACAGTCCTGCTCTGGCGAAACAGCGGCGGATGTAGCCACTGAATAAGGCGGCGAAACTTAAAAACGACGGAAGCATGGTGTTCAATTATTGGATCACGATGAGGGTTCGAGAAATTAAGAGGATCAAGTTTTGTTTTGTACGGTGTTTGATTTTGAAGATCATGGATGAGGTTATTTGGAGAAAAAAAAGGTTACAAAGTTTTTGTGTTGGGTGAAAATAATTAAATGGAATGCAAATAAAGTTAGTTGGGTTGGTTTTGTTTCCATGATTGTTAATTTGTTATGAGCCAAAAGTCTCTTTCTGCTTCTTTTTATTTTTACCAAATTCTCTTTCTGCTTTTGTTCAATTCACCCTCCGTGAAATAACACCGGATCGCGATAACTATGTAGTTTTTTTGGGACATTAATATCATTTTATTTTATTTTATATTTAATTATTTTAAAACAAATTTAAATTTTGAATTATTTTGCTTTTAAACTATAGTTACCCAATAAAATTTCAAAACAAAATTATATATATATATATATATTTTTAATATATCCCTTTTTAAATGAAGAATACCAAAAAAACTTTAAAAAAATATTAATATCCATTTTTTTTTTGAATTTTCATTAGATCGCGTCTCACAACTGTGGAAAAATTAAATTTTAACTTTCTACAAATATTTTTTTCACTTTTTTGTATTAATTAATAAAATAAATAATTAAAAATTATTAATAATAATATAAAATTAATATTTTTAATGACTTATTTTAATTTTTTGTTTTTATATTATTATAATATAAAAAATGAAGAAAAAAAATATGAGTAGAAGACCAACTACTAGTCCTAAAAAAAAAATTCTTCACATGACCGCTTTTAAATGCAACTTAGTGAAAATTTAAAATATTCAGCATTCTAATATTTAAAGTAGGGTGTTTTTGAATTTTCTTTTTAAATGATATATGAGGAAAAAATACACAAAATCAACTCAAAATTTAAATTATTTTAAAATTAATTAAATATAAAATAATAATTTTACATGATTGATTGTTGGTATCATTTTCAAACTTTAATTTTAATCAACAACACATATAATAAATTTTCCTTTAATTTTTTTGGTAATTTCGAGGCGAGTCCAATGGATAGCTTATTTAAGTCTTTAAATATTTATTTATTAATATTTATCAAAGATTCATAAAATATATATGTTGAGTCTCGTATTACCACAACCAACTTTCTACATATTATAAAACGTATAATCTTGTTTCAAGGCTCAAGCCACACTTTTTAGTACGGCCCAAACAGTTGGAAATTGGTGGCGGAAGAATGTAAAGTAAGGATAAAAGAACTTATGTCGTAAATAAATAACTTGATTGTGAATCGTTATTGGTGGCGTTGAAAGAGTTCATAAAAGAAATTAATAGGACGGTAAGAGAGTTGAAGGTAGGTGTGGCATATGGGTTGGTATATCTGATATTATTGCAAGGGTGTGAATGTGGCATACCATAAATAATTAGGAGATTATAACCAAATAAAAATTATTTGAATACACGTATAAAAAAATAATTATTTAATTATTTTAAAAATATATTATTTTTTTATTTACTATTTTTTCTTAAATAATGTATCTAAATTTTGTAATCACATAAAATTTTCTTTAATCCTCAGAAAAAATCATTTTACCAACTCGGTACTCTTAGGGGAGCAGTTACTGATGCAGTAACTGCTACAGGGGCTGTTAGTAAGTCACATGTGTGGAAAGCGAATAAGAGAAGATTTAATGGATAGTTATTTGGCAGTTACCTAACTGATTTTGTGGATAATTATTTGGCAGTTACATAACTATCTAGTAGGGAATAAATATATATAATGTAAATTGTGTGGAGAAGGGGAGGAGGAATATAATTTGTATGTTGTAGGCAGAGAGCATTTGGCACTCTGAAGGAGCATTGTGCTATGTGTTAAGGAATAACTTTACCGTGTAATTCTGTTTTTCTTATTCAATAAAGTCATACATTCCCTCTCTTCACTTCAACATTTCCTATTTTCAATTTTAATTATTTATCAATTGGTCTGACCTGCCGGATCGTTTAATTAGAGAGAGAGAGAGAAACCAAATACCAGCAAATTGAATTGAACTAATGCCACCAAAGAAGATGGAAACAAAGGTGAATGAGTTGGAGACAGAAGTTGCATCACTCAAACAAACTTTGGCAGAGATGCGATTTCAAGCCGCTTAGGATCAGAAAAAACTTTTTTCGCTCATATCCCAAAGTCTTGCGAAGAAGAGTGGACATTCAGAAACTTCGAAGAGGAACGATCAACAAATGCAGAGTGAAACCCTTGATGAATTTCGTCAATCTGTGAAGAAGGTGGAACTCCCCTCTTTTGATGGTGAAGATCCTGCAGGGTGGATAGCGCCTGCAGAGATTTACTTCAGGGTTCTTAATACAAGCCCAGAATTGAAGGTGAGTCTGGCCCAATTATGCATGGAGGGGTCAACGATCCATTTTTTTAAAGCGTTGACGGAGGAAGAAGCGGATCTGACTTGGGAGAAGTTTAAGAATGCTTTACTTGAACGTTACGAAAGGATTGGAGAAGGAAATTTGTTCGAACAACTCTCTTTGATTCAGCAACAGGGAAGTGTAGAAGAATACATCAAAGATTTCGAGAGGCTAGTGGCGCAAGTAGACCGAATACCCGATTCACAATTTTTGGGTTACTTCTTACATGGTCTTCGAGAAGGAATAAGGGGGCGATTGAGGAGTATGATAGCGATGGGGCCGGTCTCGCGCTCAAGATTGATGAACATGGCACGGGCTGTTGAGATGGAATTTTCGGAGAAGAAACCAAATTGGGTCGGGTTGCGTAGTGCCAACCAAAGGAGTGGACCGAGAGGAGTTTTCAACCGGGTGAACCCACAGGATGTTAGTGGGCCTCGTTTAGAGTGGGGTTATGGGAAGTCTAACAAGGAAAATGGAAATGGGTCTAGACCAAAAAATGATAACAGGGGTGATTCCAGGCGTGATATGCCTCGGGACAAAGGGGTTAGGCACCTGTCGTATCATGAGTTGATGGAAAGAAGGAGGAAAGGGCTATGCTACAAGTGTGGGGGAAATTATCACCCCCAACATCAATGCCCTGACAATCATTTTAAAGTAATGGTGATAGATGAACCTGATGAAGGAGATTGTGAGGCCAAAGTCATGGAGGATGACAAGGAAGAAGATGAAGTCGAAAATGAAGAGGAGTACAGCAACATGTCTTTGAGCAATATCACTGAGGTTGAAAAAAGAGACCAAGGACCATGAAATTAAAGGCTAAAATCAATGGAGTGCCCATTTTACTCTTGGTTGATAGTGGTGCTACTCACAATTTCATTGCTGGGAAATTGGTAAAAGCACTTGGTTGGCCCATCAAGCAAACTGAAACAATGAGTATCAAACTAGGTGATGGATTTCAAACTACCACACAGGGAAAATGTCCTGATATTGAAGTTGAGGTTGGGACTACTAAATTCGCCATTGAAGCTGTTATGTTTGATTTAGAAGGGGTGGACTTAGTGTTGGGGATGGATTGGTTGGAAACAATAGGGAGAATGTGGGTGGATTGGAAGGAGAAAGTGATGGAATTTGAATTGAAGGGACAATGGGTCCAATTCGGAGAAGGAGGAGGTGCTGCCGAGCAACCCATGGCCTTGCAAAGTTTGTTGGGGAAGTGTAAACAATTAGTGGATGGGTTACTATTATCCAAAGAGATACTTTTGCTGGCTGATGATAAGAACACCGAGTTAGGACAACAACTAAATGATGAATTGAGTAGGGAATTGCAAGAGCTTTTGGAATGCTATGCTGCAGTTTTCAGTGAACCCAAGGGGCTACCTCCTAGAAGGGGAAAAGATCACGCTATTTGTCTAGAGGAAGGAAAAGGACCTGTGAATGTAAGGCCTTACCGATACCCACATCATCACAAAGATGAGATCGAGAAGCAAGTGCAAGGGTTATTGGAGTCCGGGGTAATCAGACCTCGTCAGAGCGCATATTCTAGCCCAGTAATTTTGGTGAAGAACAAAGACAACACATTGAGGATGTGCATTGACTATAGAGCTTTGAACAAGGTCACTATCCCTGATAAATTCCCTATTCCAGTTATTGAGGAACTCTTGGATGAACTACACGGTGCCAAATACTTCACCAAGCTCGACCTTAAATCCGGATATCATCAAGTACGAATGAAGGAGGAAGACATCCACAAGACTGCATTCAAAACTCATGAGGGCCACTACGAATTCATGGTAATGCCTTTTGGTTTGATGAATGCACCCTCCACATTTCAATCTTTAATGAATGATATTTTCAAACCAATGATGAGAAGATTTGTGTTAGTGTTCTTTGATGACATTTTGATCTATAGTTCAAATTGGGAGTCCCATATGAAGCATTTGAGAGAGGTTTTGAAGGTGCTGCAGCAACATAAATTAGTGGCTAACCGTAAAAAATGTTCATTTGCTCAAGCCAAAATTGACTACCTAGGCCACATAATTTCTAAGGATGGTGTGGATGTGGATCTCAATAAAGTTCAATGTGTGCAAGAGTGGCCAGTTCTAAAGAATGTTAAAGGGGTGAGGGGATTTCTTGGTCTCACGGGTTACTATAGGAAGTTCATAAGAGACTATGGCAAGATTGCAAAACCTCTTACTGAATTGACAAAAAAAGAGGGGTTCAATTGGGGCAATGAGGCGCACAAGGCTTTTGAGGAGCTCAAAGTTCAACTCACTACTGCACCAGTTTTGGCACTCCCTAATTTCTCACAAGAGTTTTTCATAGAGAGTGATGCATCAGGTATGGGGATCGGAGCCATTTTGATTCAACAGGGCAAACCTATAGCATTCTTCAGTAAAGCGTTGGGAGAGAGGAGCCTTGCCAAATCCACCTATGAGAAATAGTTGATGGCAATAGCACTTGCTATCCAACATTGGCGACCGTACCTCTTAGGGAGGAAGTTTACAATGTGCACCGACCACAAGAGTCTTAAACAGTTGCTTCAACAGCGAATAACCACTCATGACCAACAAAATTGGGTAGCCAAGTTATTGGGGTATCATTTTGACATCATCTATAAGTCGGGGCTAGAAAACAAGGGTGCTGATGCCCTCTCTCGCGTTAATGAAGGACGATCACTATGATTCATCAACCGAGTTGGTTAGGAAGTAAGCAATTGGTAGAGGAGGTACATAAAGATTCCAAGCTGTCCAAAATCATAACAGATTTGATATCGGGTCAGGAGGTAAAGAAGGGGTTCTCTTATATAAAAGGGGTATTGTTTTATAAGGGCAGGTTGGTAATGTCTGAGAAATCCGAGAGCATTCTTAAAATGTTACAAGAATTTCATGAAACTCCTCAATGGGGCATTCTGGTGTGTATAGAACTTATAGAAGATTGGCTGCCAATTTGTTTTGGTTTGTTATGATCAAAACTGTGCAGGAGTATGTCAGAGCTTGTGATGTTTGCCAATGCCAAAAATACTTGGCTGCTGCCCCAGGAGGATTGCTGCAACCTCTTAACATCCTGAATCAGATTTGGGAAGAGATATCAATGGATTTTATCACTGGACTCCCTAAGTCTAAGGGTTATGAAGCCATCCTAGTTGTTGTGGATAGACTCTCAAAATACAGCCACTTCATCCCCCTCAAACATCCATATACAGCAAGGTTGTTAGCTGAGATTTTCACAAGGGAGGTGGTACGTTTGCATGGCTTTCCAGCTTCCATTCTCAGCGACCGCGACCCAATTTTTGTGAGTTCATTTTGGAAGGAATTGTTCAAACTGCAAGGTACTCAGCTGCGAATGAGCACTGCATACCATCCTCAAATTGATGGTCAAACGGAGGTGATTAATCGATGTTTGGAAACATTTCTCCGGTGTTTTACAGCAGACCAGCCTAAGCAATGGATGCAGTGGCTTCCTTGGGCTGAATATTGGTATAATACCAATTTCCATGTGTCTACTGGTACCACACCATTTGAGTGTGTTTATGGACGACCTCCGCCTGTTTTGAATCGGTTCCTGCCTGGAGAAATTAAGGTGGAAGCAGTGCAAAGGGAATTGCGGGATAGGGATGAAGCCATCAAACAACTAAAGTATCAATTGCATAGGGCACAAAACCAAATGCAAACTCATGCGAATAAGAAGAGGGTGGATACAGAGTTTGCCATTGGTGACTGGGTATTTCTGAAATTGCGACCTCATGGTCAAGTTACCTTGGGTGCTCGCATCTGTCCAAAATTATCGCCACGTTACTACGGACCATTTCAGATTTTGGAGAAAGTTGGAGCAGTGGCTTATAAGCTTAAGTTGCCTGATTCATCTCGTATTCATCCGGTGTTTCATGTGTCATTATTGAAGAAAGCAGTCGGAAATTATAATGTGCAGGCCAGTTTACCTCAAGAATTGGCAAGTGACAATGCCAATAACGTAGAACCCGAATCAGTTTTGGCCAGTCGAATTGTTGCTAAGGACGGAAATACTATCCGACAAGTGCTTATCCAATGGAAGGGTCAACGAGCCGACGACGCAACATGGGAAGATGAGTTAAACATCAGAAGTCAATTTCCTACACTACGACTTGAGGACAAGTCTCCTCTTGTAGGGGGGGATATTGTTAGGGGAGCAGTTACTGATGTAATAACTGCTACAGGGGCTGTTAGTAAGCCACATGTGTGGAAAGCGTATAAGAGAAGATTTAATGGATAGTTATTTGGCAGTTACCTAACTGCCCAGTAGTTTTGTAGATAATTATTTGGCAGTTACATAACTACCTAGTAGGGAATAAATATATATAATGTAAATTGTGTGGAGAAGGGGAGGAGGAATATAATTTGTATGTTGTAGGCAGAGAGCATTTGGCACTCAGAAGGAGCATTGTGCTCTGTGTTAAGGAATAACTTTACCGTGTAATTTTGTTTTTCTTATTTAATAAAGTCATACATTCCCTCTCTTCATTTCAACATTTCCTATTTTCAATTTTAATTATTTATCAAGTACTTATATTTATTAAGCCCTCAGCTTTGGTAGTTCAAATAAAAAAAATATACTACTACTGTTATTTTAGATATATCAATTGTCTTAAACTATGTCTCTTTACTCTCATGTCAAAATACGTATTCTTAATCTCTTCTCTTAAGGTCCATGTTTCTCGCAACTTAATAAAATGCCATGAGTTCAAACTCATCTAGAAAATAATTGTGTCAAAACTCTTTAGGGAGATTTTGCCGCCACTTGTGGCTCTACCCAGTCACGGAATGGTCTCGACAATAGCATGTGGAGGATACCCACTTCATACACAAAGATAAAAATTACATAAAATTATATTATCAATTTTAAAATTTTATGGTGGACATGGGCGCGTAAGTCGACGAGTCCATCCGACCAGTCAACTCGTTTTTAATCGGGTCGATTTAGTTCGGGTTAAATAAAAAAAATACAGGTTTATAATTTAACTCAACCAAAAATAATCAATTAGATATCGAATTTTGTCAAAATCAGTTCAACTCAATCCGCGTACATCTCTTTAAGTGTTTGGACCTAAAGTTGACATTGTTTATAATTGATAAATTTTTATATTTTATTGATTTATTATTGTTGAATTTAATTATGTATTTGAAGATTGTTGGATTTTTTTTTTTTTAGAGGTTGTTGGCTTTTTTAAAGAATTGAATGATGTGATTGGAATTTTATAATTTTTGAGAAATTCAAGTATTAAATATATTTTTCCATAAAATAAAAAGCAGATTATTATTTATGTATAATCCGTCAACCCAACACAACCAACACAATCTTGATCGGGTCGGTTCGGGATAAATGAAAACGTACGGGTTTAGGACTCGGGTTGGGTATCGGATTTTGTCAAAACTGACTCAACCCAATCTACATACACCCCTAATGAATTTCAAAAAAATCTACCTTCTAGTCCATTACAATTTAGTCGATTTTAATATAATTGAATTTCATATATTTTTAAATATTAGTAAAATTATTTTGCATTTTTTATATGTTTTCATCAATATCATTAAATATAATTTCAAGCCTTGTTATCAATTAGGATGCAGGATACAATAAAATAAAATAAAATAAAAATAGACAAATTACTAAAGCAGATAAAAAATTCTATTTAAAATTGGTTTTATCTTCTAAATTCATAAAATTAATATTAAAGTGCTTAAAAATAATTATTCTTTACATTTAAAGTTTTAAAAAGGTAAAAAAAAATTCCATTAAGTAAAAAAGTATTGATTTAAAATTACTTGTTACCGTTAAAATATTCATTTATGATAAAATGTATTAATATATGAATATTTGTTTCCTAGCTAAAGAAGAAGCGTATAGTTTAAACAAAAAGATTATTAGTAAACATTCATGAGTTATATATTAGTTAGCTATACAAGTATAATGGTTAGTTAATATAGTTAATTATATTAATTAGTTGTTATTGATTAGTTGTATAAATTTTATGCATCATTCAATTTATTTGAATAATTTTTTTGTTATTTATTTATTTTTTATTTTTCTCTCATCTTATAATTTTTATCTATAATTGTAATATTGTATCAAAAAAATAATTATTCAACTATTTTCTTTCTAACATTTTTCTTGAGAAAATTTTTATTTAAGGCTAATTGATTTATTTTTTCTTTCTTATTTGACTCTTGAACAATTTGTTCAATTTTTTTCTTTTTTCCTCTCAAATTTCAAGCTATAATTGTCTCATCATAATGATGATGATAAAAAACAAAAGACAATAGATATTAAGGACAAGATATTTGCCAACAAAATTTATGCCAAAAGATACACACAAAAAACATTATTTTCTCTCCTTTTTCTTCTTTCTCAATTCAAAACTCATTTCTTCACCATTTCAAAAGTGGAGCATTTGTTGTCAAATTTATCAAGAATTTTTCCATCACAAGGAACTTCTATAAAATTATTGGCAAAACCATAAGCTACATCAAATTTGATAAATGTTTTAAAGTAAAATATAATCAAAGTTATTCGTATGGATAAAATTTTGATCATTATGGCCTAAAGCATCTCCAACATCACGAAAATATGCACTTGGATCCTTCAAGATTTTTTGTAGATGGTGTTCTATAGATATATGTTTTCAACAAGTTTAAATTTCTTTCAGAACCCTCTTTTATGGTTTTGTTAAAAGTTTTTCAAAAACACTGCATAGTTGGTGATATAATTTTTTTTTCTTTATAATTTGTTCAATTGACATTCTAGATTATGTACATCAAAAAAATGAATGGTTAAATAAATATAATTCTTTCTGTCCATTAAAAAATAGATGGTTAAGCAAAATTTATTTCTTTCCGTCTTAATTGGCATTTTAGATTTTATCCATAAAAAAAGGATATGGATGGTTAAATAAAATTTTAGTTGATAGGTTTCGATATTTCATATACTTTGCAATCGATGTATTTTCAATGTTTCTTTCTTATAATTTTCAATCTTAAAGTGTAGTAGACACATTTCAGCTTGCAATGAGATAGTAAACGTATTAATTAGTTAATTAAGTATATAAGTTAAATACAGTATTTAGTTATACTAATTAGTTGTTATTCATTGACTATATAAATTTTATGTATCATCTAATGTATTTGAACAATTTTTTTACTATTCAATATATTTTTCTTTACTTTTCTCATATTTTATGATTTTTATATTTAGAATTGTAATAATAAACGTGATGCTCGTTCCTTCTAAACGATGATTCGTTTATTTGCTAGTCTCCAAATTTTCGATTACATGTCTACTTATATTGCAAATATTATACTTATTAAAATGAATTAAGTTTGTACCTTTCAAAAATAATGTTATTCGAGCTTTATTTCCTCTATGTAAAATAATGTTATATTGCAAATATTATCCTTATTAAAATGAATTAAGTTCGTACCTTTAAAAAATATTACCCTTATTAAAATGAATAAAATAGAGTAAATTATGAAATGAAAAATTGTTATCAAATTTTAAGTTTGTACTCTATTGTATTTAATAAAGAATCATCAGAATGCAATTAAAAATTACGAAAGATTGTGATTAAAATTTGATAACATCAAATCAACAAGTAATAAAAAGATATCACCAACATATCATCGAGTGGAGTACATGTTATAATGCCGTTATTATATATCAATGATTAAGTTTTATTTCTTTATTTATTTACAATTAATAACATGGTTATAAAAAAACTTGGAAGAAAGGGAAATGGCCCATATGAAAGCCGATCCTCAAGAAATATCTAGTTACCATTTTCTATGGAATTGTTCATTTGAACCCAAAAAATAATCTGTTAAAAAAAACCAAAGGAAAATTTAGAATAAACTATTAAACGAGTACAATTAATTAAACGTTAAAGTTCAATTTCAATGGATTTCTTTGGTACAGGTGTTTTTGAAATTTTGAAGGATTCCAATAGTTTTAAATTTTTCCGATCTTATTTTTTGGATGAAATTTTGATTTATAAAGTTTTCGATCGGGTATAATTTAATTGAGAAAATTCTTCTTCGGTAAAATTTTTAGTGTCTCTCATCTAATCAGAAAGTAGATGTTGTTTGGACTAAACCTCCTCAAAGTTGGTTCAAAGTTAATGTGAATAGTTCCTTCATATTTTCTTTTGATAGTTCTATCTGTGGTGATGTTGTTTGAGATACCGATGGTAGGTTCATCAAAGATTTTTATAATATAGTGAATTTTTGCTATATAATTTGGGTTTAAATTTTGGATGTTAAGGTTGAATATCAAGCTTGCACAAGAGCTAAATATTTCTTCAGTTATTTTTAAATTAGACCATGTAGTGGTGATTAATATGATCCATCTATAACTCTCATCAAATATGCATATCCAACATGTCATCTAAGAGGTTATTTATCCTTTTCAACATCCTGACTAGAGAACTTTCGTCATTTGTGTCATTTAGAGAAGTCTATCAATATGTTGATTGTTTAGCTAATGAAAATCACTCTTCTCATTCTTTTGATTGGGTTGTAGCGAATTTTTTATTTCTTAATTTAAGTATTATTCTTATGGATGATGTAAGGGGTACTAGTTTACCCTATTTGATTTCGTAATTTAATTTTTGTTTTGAATATTCAAAAATCAAATATAATTTTAGTTTTAAGTTTCAGTAAATTTCATGTTTAAGTTGAGTTTCAAGTTTTTATTTTATTTAAATCTCTCATTATTATTATTAAATTCAATTTATACTTTATTTTAAATCCTAAATTTATTAACATTTTATATAATTTATATATTGTTATATTCACTAAAATGTCAAGTTAGATATGAAAATAAGATTTATGATAAATGACATATTAACTTATTACATATTTATAAATGTCTATTGAATCATCCCTTAAGTGATCTAAACTTTTGTAATGTCTTGTCGGATTTTAAAAAATGCTAAATCAAATCATAAGACTAAGATAGATAGTAAATCTAACACTTACATATCACTTAACATTTTTAAAATAAGCTAATTTTTTAACAATTATTAGCATTTGCCTATTTTTTTATAATGCAAACAGAACATTAATTTCTACGCCGTCAATTTTCAACCTCACATGACACATATTTCCTGTTTCAAATTCCAATATCCAATCATTAAACGTTGCGGGAAAATACTGAAACATTATGCCATGCCATAACATGCACGCTTTCTTGCGTACTTTGCTGGCGCAAGTTGGGTAGTTAAAGACTGTTATGGACATATCCAATTTTTTGCTTCAACTCAACATTATTACTACGTACTACTATTCATCCACACAAAAAACTCAACATTTCACGTACTAGAATATAAGTCATATAATATGGTTATGACATATTTTGGTACAACTCGATTAAAATTGATTTTAAATTAAAGTTAATATTTATAATTTTTAAATTTAAACGTGATTTTTATATTTAAATTTACTGTCTAATTTATTTTTATTTAAATATATTCAAACATAATCCTTTTACATATAATTCACTTTAAATTTTAACTAAAATCAATTCATTCAAATCAACAGTCAGTCAGTGTATACAAATGGCAAATTTGCAATTGATTTAGACAATTTTTGTTTTCCACAAAAACTATGATATTTTTTAATCAGGAATAAAAAGAGCATATTGGAAATTTTGGAAATCACATCTTACAATCCTTCTAAATCAGGTGTATCATTTTTTTTTTGTTTAATTTCTTTTTATCTTAATCCATTAATAACAATTATGATCTCACTTATATTGATATTTTTAATAAAATAGTGACTAATACTAATTTAATAATAATTTTTCTCTTTCCCAATTTCTTTTTTGTAATATTTAAAAAAGATTATTCACACGTTTCATATGTCCATGTGAGAATTCAAGATGTGTCATTCTTATAATGTGAAGCTCAACTTTATACCTTAGCTCTGCCTGCTGATCACTTGAGTTTTTTAAGCTAATGTACCTTTCGATAAGGCCAAGTACTTTAGTTTACATTATTTTAATTTTAAACCTTTTTGTCTTATTTTAAACACTTGGACAGTGAATGTCAAAGAATGACACAAAAATTAATTAGCCTAATTAACTACACCTTGTGCATAATTATTATTAACTTTGGCATATTTTTCATATGGATCGAAGTGGTTGATGGTTAGATTGATTTGTTCACCCTTTCTCTTTGACCTTAGTGGAGCCTATTTTTCTTTTCCCCCCTCCTCTCAATAATTTCAATACATCTAATTAGCCTTCAGAAGTCCTTGTAATATTATTCTTCACCCAAAATGCACACACATTTGAATATAGTTTTATTATGATTTCATAATCATTGTCAAATTAATCTCCTAGTCACATCAAAAGAAAATATAAGAGCAATCCCATTTGTTGAAGCTATCCTCAATAATCAATCACATTAAAGAATTAATTAATTTAGAAAATAGAAGCCTTATTGTCGTGATGCATTGTTTGATATTGACATCTTAACAAAAGCAATCCAGAAGAGCATGACCTACCAATAAATAGGAAATATCAATTGAATGATCAAAGATTCGATATTGAACTTGTTTGTTTAAAACACTTGACAAATTATTTCAAATTCTCTCATTTTCCCTAAAATGTTCATCAACCACTAAACAAAATTAAGTGGAAAACTAAGGTAATCAAAATGAAGACATATACACACATGTTTATTTCTAATAAAGGGTTGGGGAGAAGTGTTGTTTATACTATAGGGTAACATTTAAGTCAACAGTTAGCTAGGCGAGTTACTTGACCTTTAGTTAATCCAAGATGTGACAACATCCATAGTGATTATACTATAAAAAAAATGTGACAAAATTAAATTTTAATATTTGTCTATATATATATATAGTGTTACTATGTCAAGTGTAATGTGGCATTAAAATTCTTGTTATTATATATATTTATATATATTAAAGAGGTCTAGAAGTCAAGGAATCTCCACATAAGTTTATTTTCTAAGGGTAGTTAAGATTAGAAGAATGTACGTGCCATGAATTTCTAATCTTTCACTTATTTTTTTTTTAGTGTCATCAATTATGTCATCTTGTATGTTGTTGTTGGCTTTATAAAATTCAGTACTATAGGATTAAGAGCAAATTAAGTTGTTTTTATTTGTAACATTTTTTAAACATACAAAACAAAACCGATAAATTATAGAATCTAGATGAGTTCTAAAAAGATTACATGGAAGTCCATTGTCTTGATCTTAGGTTGTTACAAGACCAAAAACACCTTAGATGAAACAGAGAAACGAGGTTTAAAACAAGGTTCTTTCAAAAGGCTATCTCTCTCTGATATAAGCATTAATTCTACAAGCTCTAGTCAAGCTATTGAGGATCTTTCAATTTCTTTAGCTGGCCCAAAGCTTTACACATTCACCTTAGAGGAGTTAAGAGAAGCAACACACGATTTTTCATGGAGTAATTTGCTAGGTGAAGGAGGGTTTGGACCTGTTTATAAGGGTTTTGTTGATGATAAACTTAGACATGGTTTGAAGGCTCAACCTGTTGCTGTGAAACGGCTCAACTTGGATGGCTCACAAGGTCACAGAGAGTGGCTGGTATTTAGCTTTCTAATAAAGTTTTGAAGTTTTTTAAAATAGTTTTTTTTTTCTCTTCATCCTCGTATGAGTCACACTTCTGGAAAAAGTTGAAATAGCGGTGAAATTTTTTTTGTCTCTGATTTTTAAAAATGACAAATTTGATGACTAGTTTTATTTTATTTTTTTGTCTTTAATTTTCGTCTTTTATTTCAACTTTTTCTAGCAGTAGTACGCTGTAAAATCTTGCTTGCTAATGAAAGAAACATGATTAGCAATATCTGAATATAGATTGGAAAATGTTTTGTTTTATAGGCAGAGATTATATTTCTTGGACAGCTTAGACATACACATCTTGTAAAGTTAATTGGATATTGTTGTGAGGAGGAGCAAAGGCTTTTGGTGTATGAATACATGGCAAGAGGGAGCCTGGAGAATCAATTGTTCAGAAGTATGTTACTTTTTTTTTATTTTATTTTCTTTTCTTTTCCCACCCTCTTTTCTCTAATGGAATAGAAAACCACAGAGTCATTTCCAAAGTGTATGTGTTTCTGTTCTTTATTATTAAGCACATATCTAAATGATTCAAGTTATGGATTCTCATGAGATAAAATAGTATGATATGATTGGTGAGGATATTTATTCACATAAGTAGGTGGAAATTAACTTGTTACCAACACTATGTTATAAATATGCATATAATTATTAATCAAGCCTTAAGGCCTGCTTTTCTTATTTTCTTTGTTGTGATATAAGCAGGATACTCTGCTACCTTACCATGGTCAACCAGAATGAAAATTGCATTAGGTGCAGCTAAGGGTCTAGCCTTCCTTCATGAAACACATAAACCTGTAATATATAGGGATTTCAAAGCTTCAAATATATTACTCGACTCGGTATGTTCTCTTGCTCAACCATAATGTTGCTTCTCGTGCTAGTTTACGTCATTTTTTTAATAGGCAAATGTTAATACATTAATTATTATATTGGTATTTTGCATTCATCCGGATTTTAACCTTTAGCTCAAACTAGTTGAACTATCTGACCCGCTAGGTTACACCATGTGGTTTTCTTTTTCCTAATTTTAGGATTACACGGCTAAACTATCAGACCTTGGACTAGCTAAAGATGGTCCTGAAGGAGAAGAAACACATGTGACAACAACATGCATAATGGGAACAAAAGGTTATGCTGCTCCTGAGTATATCATGTCAGGTATTGACATATTACCATTTGATTACTTATTTTAACTTTACTTTTGCATTGTGCAACAAACTCAGCAGAAAGCATTAAGGCCTGTTTAGATAAACAACATAATTAAGTGCTTGTAGCATAAACATTTCTCATATAAGTATTTATGTATAATAAACTATTTCTATAACAAAATAAAACAATATCAAATTGTCTTCATATAACTTATAAACAGTTATTTTCATAAACTAACCTAGAGAGTTTATGGACATGTAATAAGTTGTTTCCGTAAGTTCTCCTAAACACTCTCACAAGTGTTTATGCCAGTAAGTAAACTTAAATAAGTCAGTTTAAACTGACTCTAAATTAGTCAATTAATTGTCTATAATTTTCAGGTCACCTTTCTACTAAGAGTGATGTGTATAGCTATGGAGTTGTGTTATTGGAACTGCTTACAGGCAAGAGGGTACTGGACAAAAGCAGATCAAATAGAGAAAGAAACTTGGTGGAATGGGCAAGGCCTATTTTGAGAGATCAAAGAAAGCTTCTTCATATCATAGACTCAAGATTAGAGAGTCAGTTTCCTATTAAAGGAGCTTTGAAGGTTGCTGCATTGACTTATAAATGTTTGAGTCACCACCCAAATCCAAGGCCTACTATGAGTGATGTGGTAAAGATATTGGAATCACTTCAGGACTTTGATGATGTGATCATAGGACCATTTGTGTATGTAGCAGTTAGTGAAAATTGCCAATGAAAAACTGTCAAATTGCATGAAGGGATCATGCAGGATGCCTATTGAGGAAAGTAAGTGCCAATTTGCCATCCTGCCTTGGTCCTAGGCACATAAAAATTAGATTCTGCCTATAGTAATACCAAATCATAAGAAACATAGATAAGATAATTTTGTCATTTTAGTTTATAAAAGGATGGCTTTTCTAATCATGAAGCTTAATATAAGTAAGTGATTATTAGTTATATCTAATATTTGGTCAGAAATAGAGAGCTGTAACAAGGGAATGATTGAGGCGAGTATATCCATAATTTGTGTAACACTTACAAGATGGATCATACTCTATATTGTATATAATTGAAGGTATCTGTATCCCTATAATACTGTTCATCTCTGTCCTGCTATTAATCGTTGTTAGAATCAAAGAAACAAATTCAACATAGTATCAGAGTGGATTCTGATCATGTGACCATCGGGGTTCCTAGCAGTCCGCGACGAGCTGTTGCATCTTGAAAAGTTTCCCTACAATTTTTCATACTTTGCTAACGCTTCTGTATCTCTTTTCCGTGAGCCTCTCAAACAATTTGTTATTTGCTTCTGATTACTCTTTTTTAGTTATTCATTTTTCCAACAATACCTCTCTTCTCTGGTGGACCTTAACTCTAGCGAGCATCATGAGTCACCGCTGACACCACTATGATCATATTATTGTCACGATTCCAGCCACCTAATCGACACCGACATTAGAGCAGCCATGTGCCATAATTCATTGGAAAAAATTCCCACCTCTCTATCATCCTTTCGGCATCTCTTCAAGTTCTTCATCATCCTTCCAGCATGTTTAAACTTTCTTCTGTCGTCACTCTTTTAGTCGGTCAAGTTCACTGCAGTGCTTTCCATTGGTGCATTTCTCTCTTCATCCAACTATGATTCAACCTGCTGCACCTTCTCCGGTGAAATTCATTCCTGACAACCACCACGGCCACCTTTGAAATTCTCCGGCGACCAAGATATTGTAATATATAAGTACCAAACTGAAATGACTACTATGTAAAGAGACCAAAATATTGTAACTTTTTGATTGTATACTCTATGCTCATACAAAATATCAACTTTATGCAACATTGGAAATTTCTGTGATCTTTTGGTGTGCATTCATATGTTTCTAATTCATTAGAGTAGGCAATCAGCCAATTAACAACTCATGACTAGGTTGCCTGTAAGAAAGATGTTATCCTCTAAGCCATTCTTCAAAGTTAAATGCACAATTATTGATATGAAAAGCATCTGAAATTAACGGTTGGGAAAGATGTCATGTTGTTAATGAATATTTTGTTCAACAGAATAGTCTAATTTTCATGTCCTCTAAGACATTTATTTTATGCAGGAAGTAAGTTTTGTAATATTATGTACCACTCTAGGGTGCAAGTAATACCCCTGTACGTATCCACCTTTGTTGATTATTTTTTTCAAAGAAATAATACGAATTACCTATTTAGGCACTTAGTTTTTACACCTAAACTTTTCTTCTTTCTTTGCAATTTTTGTGGCTGTTGGTATGTCAGACCAATATTAATGTCCCAGATGCAATACATGACATAACAGTAGTTCATACTGTAACCGTTTTAAATTTTACCATATGCTGGAGGGTGTGTATGTTCCTCTACGATAAGCTTTTAGAATGTGTTTTTAATTTAAGTAGATTCTTTGGTACTTGGAGTTTTATTGTATATATACAGTAAGTGTAAACAATTTGTATACTACTCTCTCCATTTCAAAATAATCAAGTGATTTGATCATTTAATATATATTAAGAAAAATATATAAATAAATAAAAATACTTTTATTAAATTATTTTTGTTATATATTAGTGCATTATCAATGTCATAAAAATATAGTAAAAAATATTATTAAAAATAATGCAACTAGTATTTATAGTTATAAATATTTAACTTTTATCGTTATTATTTTTTAAGTCATACAATAGTTGGTGGTTGTGATGTGATAATAGTGTAACCCTCGTCTTTATAGCTTTCATCTCATTTGCATTCCTATATTGGATAATAATGTAGTATTTTTCTGTTTTATCATGTTAGTGGGAATGGCATATCCACTAATTTCTAACTGAATGTAACGTTTAGAGCGTATTAATCTGACCATTAGAATAGTCGTAAGTGGAAACAGCAAATAAAATAGATTAGAAGAATTACATCCTGAATTCTACGTAAAAAATAAGATTTTACAGTAACTCTTTTGATGCAAGACAGTGTCTCTCAATCTCACAAGATCCAAGATTGAAGTAATTTTAAGACCATAGAATGCACTCCTCTTCTTCTTTACCATTTGAATTAGCAAGGTTAGTTAAATGAGGAGCATCATTAGTAATGGAGGAATTTCCTAACACTTAAAAAATATGCAAGTGAATTTTAAAAGTGAAAATCACCAACATAACTCAACATGAGAGCATCCAAATTCAACAAAATCTCATGAAAGCATTTCTCAGGCAACCATGTTTAATTTCCCCCAAATCAAACACACTATTTCATGCTATCTTAACAATAATAATTTCGTAATAATAATTACTTAATAGTTAATTACAATAACAATAAAAACTTACACAACCCAAACCAAAACACCAAATATCAAATTCCCATATACCACCACCAAGACCTAAATTGAAACAAGAAAAAATAACAACAATAGTGATAATAATACAAAAAACCGATTAGGTATAATAATTATAACAACAAACTGATACCATAACCGAATTCGTCGAATTGAAAAGTAATCAAGCACATGCGCAAGAACTATCAACAACGAAAGAATCTTCACCTTCGCTCCTGAAAAACAAGTAACCAATAGCAAGACCAACAACAATAGCAATAAACACTCCACCGTTAAACGACATAACAGACAGCATCAAGAAATATCCGATCGCCGAGCTCACACCGAACAGAACTGCTCCGGCGAGTTTCACGCCTAATTTAGCTCTACTTCCGACGAGCTTCTGTCGAATAAGAGGAGTCTGGATCTCGGCCGGAAACTGCTTTCCGGAGGCGAATACTTTGAGGCGAATACGGCGGTTTTCGAGAAGCTGATAGAAAATGGAAACGATTAGGCAAGCGAGTACACTCAGGATGTAACTCGTCCATGAATCAGTTTTCCATGAATCGAACAAGAGAGTCACTTTTTTGCTCCAGTAGAAGGTCATGTGCATCATCTTCGCTCAGTTTTTTTTTTTTAACTTCAAGGGTTTGTACAAAAAAATTAACGCAGAAGAAGGTGTTTGGTTCAACCAAAAAACACGATGCTTCTATTTCGTTTTCTTTTATTTGATTCTTCTATTGTTGTATTTTTTGCGTTGCTTTCTATGTACGCTATCTTTATTCCTAAAATGCCCTCAAGCACCCTCGTTATACTATCATTGTTCTATTTGGTTTTAGTTTTATGCCGTGCTCCTATTTTCAATGATATTTTCGAAATTTCCTAAACAAACATAATTGGTAGTACATGTAAAAGTAAAACGTCCCTGGTTTTGAACTTGTAGTACTTGTACTTGTAAATTTTCAGTTGTATACATTGTACTAGCAGTAGTTTAATTTTAGAGGAAGCTTATTTAAAATTGTAGCAGTGTACAGCACATGCTAAATATATGAAATAAATTATTTTATACATCAATATATATATTATTCACATTTATTTTATAAAGAAAAATAAAAATATTAATTTATGAAAAGAAATTTTATGTACACATATGAATCATGCTGATTATTTAAAAAAGAATTCCATCAGTTGTAAATATATTAAAAATATAAGTTAAAAATAAATAATATTGTTATAGAGATAAACGATTGAATAATTAAGCACTTGATATGGAATTTCAATTCTTATATCAAATCAATAAAATTAATAAATTTTTTAAAGGTAAATTAGAGCAAAATAAATTTGATCCTATTATTCATAATTAGTGTTTGACATAAATAATTATGTCAAAACTACATAATTTTAATATACTTTGTAATAATTAAAATATTTAAGTGATAACAATATGATTATTGGGTTAATGTTAAGTTAAAATGTTACAATAATAATTGGGCCACATTATTATTATCATCATATATTTTTGTTATTTTTGATAAATAATCATTTAGATGTATTGTGTATATGAGTTCGAATGTATTCAAAATTTGTGGGTCAATTTTTAATATATAATTTATTTGTTTAAATTTGTTGCACCATTTAAAAAAACTGATATATTCATACTATTTCGACTTTTAAATATATTTTTTTCATAAATAATTGTATGAACTATTTTAAGAACATTACTATTAAAACTTATATTCATGGGGTTGAAAAATATAATTATTTATTTTATCATTTAGATTATTGTAAATAAGATTTTTTTTTAATTTTAATTAGTGAAATTTTCTATTTTTGAATCTAGTCAAAGACATGTTATTAATTTTGTATTTTTTTAGAGGAATTTGGTATTTTTTTTAATACTTTATG